>JAGFPH010001766.1:87128-137067 GCA_018207615.1 Philaenus spumarius | reverse complement strand
AAACTCACATTTCAAAAGAATCATCGACAAACATTGAACGCAAACTCAATTTCCTAAAGAAACATCGACAAACATTGAACGTAAACTCACATTTCTGAAAAAAAAACAAAACATTGGGTGTGCTTAAGACCATACGTTGGAAGTGAAAACTTCTACGACCGATTTATATTTTTATCAGTATTAATATTAGAGGAGAATAAATTTCAACAAATTACACGTCAATATATTGTCAAAAAATATTATATCATTTTTTGAAATTGCATAGTTATAATATTATAATATAATAATTATAATATTGTAATATTATTATAATTATAATAAGTATGCAAACAATAGTGATCATTATAATGTAAGCAGTAGTTATTTAGTGACTAATGTTTTTGAGTGAGGTATTAGTGTTTGCAATCTACATAGAATTCTAAGAATAATTCAATATGTAAGGGATAATTATTATAATAATAATTATAATATTATAATAATGTATTATTGTATATTATGGATCGTCTACTCCCTCTCCACGCTCTTACTTGTCTATATATACTACTATTTGACAGGACAATGCTTCGCTATTACAAAAATATGGTTACCTATAGCAAATGTTACATCTAAAGTATTTTAGCTGATTGTGTGTGTATTTTGAGACAGTGGTTTTTTTTACCGCTTGCCTATGTGCTTTTACGCGATTTGTATTAGAAATCTTTCGTCTTTTTTCCTCGTTTTTGGTATTTGTTCTGGATGCGACCGAACTGCAGATGATGATGTACACTGTTCTGATAGAGTTGGAAGTTGAGAAATTTGGTGACCATCGTCTGAAACCTGGGATTGGTAAGCTGACTGTATTTCCTCCACACTACTCTCCATTGAGTTGTCAGGTAAAGAAGGTGTGAGAGGAATGATAACATCAAAATGGCCTCTCGTAAGTTGCCCAGTAAACCTTAGCCTCCCTACTCCCTCAATCGGATCGCCAAAACTCTCCCACAACAAATAACCATCTCTGTACACCTGAAATTCCTAAAAAATATTTCGGATACTGCTTGAATGTCACAGGAGGTTCCAAAAGTGACCGGTTTGCTCATATCCGCGATACATTCTTTTTTTGTTGAATAAATATCTCATTTTAGTTTTAAAGTATATGGTTTAAACCTATGTCAATTGTTTGAAACATGACTAACAACTCTGGTCCTCACATCAAACCCCAGTGAATCAGTGACATGTACCAGTAAAGCCAAAGGGTAGAATAAGCATTGACCATCTGGCCTAGAAGAAACTACTTTGTGAGTAATAGACACTCCATTAACGTGTATGAACTCCATTGGTGTAATATGAGGCTAAATTTTATATTTAAGTGAGTAATAATAAGTTACAGTAAAATAAAACAATGTAAAATATTACTTTGTAAAAATGTACAAAATGTAAAACTTTGTCTAAAAACAAAAATCAATCTTCTTTACAAAACTTAACACGCAAAAATATAATAATTTTATTAATTATTATTATAATTATCCGAAACATTTTGAATTATCTTAGAATTCTATGTAGAGTGCATACACTAATACCTCACTCAAAATCATTAGTCATTAAATAAATAATGCTTACATTATAATGGTCACTATTTTTCACATACTTAATATAATATATTAATATTATAATAATTATATAACGTATTATTATATACTAGGTATCGTCTATTCCCTCTCTACGATCTGACTTGTGTCTACGCAAAAAGTTGCGTGACGCGAGATTTCAGAAAAATAGTCAAGCGAAAGTGCCCAACGGCCCAATAGAATTTATCACTTAAAAACATCGGCAAATATTGAACGCAAACTCACAATTCTGAAGAAACATAGATAATCATTGAACGCAAACTCACATTTATTTCTGAAGAAACATAGACAAACATTAAACGCAAACTCACATTTCTTATCCACTTTGTTATTTCTAATGAGTTGTCTTTCTTATTTCACCTGTGTTTCTTCAAACCGTTTTCAAGAGTTTTAAAATGAGCCTAAAGTTTCAGTCTATTATTCGCCATTTGTTTGTATTGGATCACGACGGAGAACATTTCCTTTCATTACAGTAACCGCAACTTGGAATCGATATAGCTTAGCTCGTTGAACACGTGATACTGTTTGTTTTGACATTATTGTAGTTATAGGTTGTACAAACACGTCGCAGAGTGGACTCATTATGTTCCGATCCGATGCGATGGTTTGCTTTCTCGATAATAACTGCTTTTATCTCTGCTCCCAATTTCAATCCAATTGTAAATAAACTGTTGTTGGAATGAACTGAGCTTTATTTTATACTTTTCTTTTTCGAAAGATGTTTATACTTCTCGTAGAGTATCGTATTCAACATTTTAATATAATAAATAAAGCATTTAACTTATGGAATCATTTGGCTTTATATTACTTAGTCAGTTTTAGGTAGTGAAAAGAATATGGCATAGAATAAGATCAAATAAAGACTCAAAGTAAAACACATCATTTCCATGTGCGACCGACGGTAAGGGCGCTAAGGACAACAATATAAACAAAAAATAAAGCCGTTGTAAACAACAAATATGTCTTTATTTTATTTTTATACTGAACGATTAAAATTTAGTCTACTTTAGAAGTAAATCGGAGAAGTTTTAGTTTTATTTGTGCACCAATTGCTCCGTATCAAAGGCTGGTTTGAAAGGTTATCAAAATTATAATCATAAATACAACACAAGACCACGACTTCCTCTCAATAAACAAACAAACCTTTTAACTAAAATAACAAAAACACGAGGGGAATAAATTATTCATTTGTGATGAGGAACAGTGAAAGCAGTTGACAGCTCCTACACACATATGATTGGAAATCCATATTTGAATCCGTTATAGTTTTTATGTAAATTATATGACTGATATTTGAAATAGCTAGTTTAATTTCGAGAATGAACAGGGGATGGATGTCTGTCAACAGTTTTAAGTATATTACTAAAAAAACTACAAATATCACAAAAGACTTTAAAAATAGTTAAGATATACATAGTTTAAAGAAAAGTAATAAACGGTACCAGGAACTGGCACATACTTTCTCACAAACACATTTAAATTACTAAACAGATTCACTGCGACTTGTAGGGTGGGGTAGGAGAGTTTTTTTATTAAAGTTGGAGATTAACTAATAAACATTATTATTATTATTATTATCTAGAGAGAAAACTATTCGATCGATTTCGAACAAATTTGCACCAAACACGTCAATTAGGTCTTCATAGATGCACGTAAAATGGTTTTGAAATTTTTTTAAAAACAACCCGCTTTATGGCCAAAAAACCCCCCAAAACCGTTATTATTATTATTATTAGCTAAACGAGAATTTTTAGAAAGATGCGGGTTTCTGTATATGGTAGGGCACATTAAAGGCTACAAATAAGCCAAATTTTATCAAAATCTTTAGAGCCGTTTTTTAATAAAAAATAATAACTGATTTTTTGGGGGTTTTTTGGCCAAAAAGGGGGTTGTTTTTCAAAATTGTTCAAAACCCTTTTTCGTGCATCTATACAGGCGTACTGAACATGTGTTGTGCAAATTTGGTTGAAATCGATCGAATAGTTTTCTCTCTAGCTTTGTATACACAGACATACAGACATACATACAGACATACAGACATACACACATACAGACATACAGACAGACATTTTGTAAAAACCACTTTTTTGGACTCAGGGGGTCCTAAAACGGATATTTCCACAAAAATCTCAACATCGATTTTTTTGCGATCACTATACTTTCTCTATACTATAGTATAGTGAGAAAGTAAAAGTGTGCGGTCGTGGGACAACCGTCAGGAACGAAGTTCATCATGCCTTTTTTTCAATTCTTTTACCGCCATAACGACAACATATACACATAATTTTAATCTTTTAATTGCAGTTTATTATTAGATTATTTTTGTATACAATATTTACTGTTTCCATACTTTTAATGTTATTATAATAAAGGTGTAAAATTAATTATAATATCAAAGCTAAGATGGTAAACACAGTTAAATGTCCATTCATTGTAAATACATTCAATAAACATAAAATGTTCTTTCATCAGTATAAGTCTAACCTAAAATTATTGTGTGAGTGTTTAATTTAGTTTACCTGCCTTAACGGCAACATATATGCAATAACTTTAGGTTAAGCCTAGACTTAAAATTACTTTCTAGGCCTAACCTAAAATTATTATATGTACGTTGCAGTTATGGCAGGTAAAATAAATTAAATATACACACTATAATTTTAGGTTTGGCCTAGACTGATGAACAAACATTTTATGTTTATTGAATGTATTTCAGCGCTTGACGATAACATCCGAACTACTCCGGACGAAACCGATCGTCTCTTAATTTAAATTAAGGAACCAAAACACATGTTTCTTGAATGTATTTACATTCATTGCCATAGCAACTAATTTTATAAAGCTTTTTCGTTACTCGTATTTTATATTTGTCACTAGTAAATCCCCGTGAAAAATCACAGGTTGTTTAATTAGACACACATCAGAAATACATCATTTTTATACAAAAAACAATGCACTTTATATAGGCCTACCTAACTATGCAGACGGGGATTTTTAACTCGGTAAATGTGTACAATTATAAGGACTTAACAACTGTAGGAATATTTGTTAAGATTTTGTGTTTATGTATATTATTATATATATTTCAAGAAAGATAAAAATATTATGTTTTAATTGCCTTTTATTTCATATTGATATATCAAATGATTTAGAAGTTATTAATATGTTATAGGCTATATTATTGATTGAAGTTGTAAACATAACAAGAAAGTATAATCTACGCTAGGTTTTGTTTGCGTATTACAGATGATGGGTGAAATCAGCTGTTAGGTGTATATTATTAAGTAAAGTTATATTATTTCTTCTTTAAATGTTACTCCACGTACGCTCGTACGTACACTCGCTTTTATAGGAGTTGATTGCCATAGCAACCAATTAATAACACCTTTTTACTTTCTCCACCCTATACGTAGTATATGTAGAAAGTATTGTTTTCGTAAAAACGTTCGAATTTGAATTTTCAGTTGAATTATCTGTTTTGGTGCTCCCAGAACCCCAAAAAATTGTTTAGTGCAATTATCTGTGTTGGTGCTCCCTGAACCCAAAAATATTTTTAGTGGAATTTTTTGTTTTGGTGCTCCCTGAACCCAAAAAAGTGTTTTTAACGTGGTGTCTGTCTGTCAGTGTGTCAGTATGTATACACGACCAGAGGGGACACTATTGGTCCGATTTTCATGAAATTTGGTATGTAGGTACTAAACCCTAATATCTCCAGGCGTTTTTTTCATTTTTTGGAATTTTTAATTTTTAAGGGTAATTTACCCCTAAAAACCAATAAAAAACGACAAAAATGCAAATTCCTCAAAAACGGCTCTAACGATTTTGATCAAATTTTCAGTATTTATAGTGCTTAAGATGCCAAACAAAATGACACCACCCGCTTTTATCAAAACTTCGGCGTTTCATAATTATGGGGAAATGTTAAAAAATAAACAAGTTTATGTTGTCAATCTAGCATCACGGCAACGGCCGCAAGGGATAGCACAACGGTAGAGAAGACGGCCAGTAATTCAAAGGTCGCGCGATCGAATCCCGCCTGGGACAATAACTTTTTTATACGATTGACGTAGGTAGAATATTATTTTTTTGTTTTGTTCTAAAAAGTAGTAAATAAAATGATTAAAAACAATATTATTTTGACTACAGTAAGTTGGGAGAAAGTTTGTGTCAGTTAACTGATACCGTTTATTTCGTTACGCATTACATTTTCTATTTTGTTAACTCTCTTACCGCAACCCGCGTTAAGGAACTTCGTGCCAATATGAAGTTGATTTGCATACATATACACGTTTTTTAGCACGATTCAAAGTTTCTTAGTTTGACGTGTTAACAAATTGCATTAAATCTAAGGATTTGACATTTATATAAATTGATTCTATAACTCAACGCCTTTTATTCTACTATTATATATTCAAGGGTGGGTAAATAATTTTGTTTAACTATTATGTCATATATAATTTGGCTTTACAGTATTTTCTAAGTATTTTTAGCCACGTTATATAGTTGGCAACAATTACGTAAAGACCAAACTTCATATATAATATAAATGTTATATGAACAAATTTAATTAAAGTTAAATTTCAAATAGGCAGCAAGAATGCATGTTTAATTAGTAATGGTAGTGCAAAGTTATATTGTCTTTAAAGAGTTCGAATTTACTTTTTCCTTGTATGTTTGTATTTCCTGCTTCTATATATATGTAAATATATTTTTTATTTGTTGACGTGAAATAAAAAGTACGTAAAAGATTTAAGAAGCAGTTGATTAAAACTTGCTCCATCCAAAATTGTCGAATATAATGTAGGTAATGCATCAATGTAGGTAATGCATGTTGTAGGTGTCCAATGTATTACGACATGTAGAATTTACATTTTTTAATAATTCTATTTTAAATCCTCATAACAATATTACGTATTGTACGTTTGCAGATGCTCCAAGCGTAGGTTCTTGGTTCTGATTCTGGTAATGATAGTAGATATTTTTGTAGATTGTATATTAAAATTTGATTTTCAGATGATGATAGACGGAGGAATGAATTTATTTTAACCATACAATTTCTCTATTTTCTTCCGATTGGTTGTATCCGTGAACTTAATAGAAGGCAAGTAACAAACGGAAACAACAGTAATGATGTTCTAACCTGTGACCTTATAATCTATTCAAGTTCAAGCAAACTCAACCAAACTGTCCAATTTGTTGTTGTTTCTTTGTTTTACCTTTCAATACTTCATATCCACAATACTAATGAGCTCTGTCGGATAATGGTATGGCAAGATGACAAGGGTCAAAGACATTTGAGAAAGTACGCTCCAACTTAGAATATAGAAATCTACAAATACTGTGATAGAAGTGAAAGCAAATTGATTTTTAGCAGTCCAAAACAAACAATTTTATCATACAGAAAGTTTCCGTACTAACATTACTTTATTTCGTTAGCTTAAAAAATTACACATTTTTCGTGGTCACGGGTGAACGGCTCCCAACACAGTTTCCTGTGCATATTTTTCATATATGTTCACCAAAGCTTGACTTTGGTATATTTTTTTACGAAGTATGTATACCACTGTCTTTTTCTTTGTACTTTGTATTGTTATTTTTGATTTTTACCTGCAATATTTTCGTAAATAACGGAGTTTTCAAGAGAAGGCATATTTTTCACAACTTCTTCTTAAAGTTCGAATTTGCAACAAAACAAATTGTAAAAGTGGTCAGTAATTTGTATAGAATTTAGAATTTGTAGAATTTAGGCTACGGAACCATAAGGCGATCAAACCAATATATTAAAAAGGGGTCGATATTTTCTATTGAAGGCGCAAAATCCTAATGCAATTACTCCAATAATCCTATAAGGGGTCCAATAACTCTGATAATGGTCTATACTTTCTATTGAAGGTACGACACCCTAAAGCAATCGAAAAAATACTCTGATTATTGGGCCGTATTTTCTATTGAATTTACAAACACCTAATACATCAAACCAATAACCTTAAATAAGGGGTCCATATTTTCTCTTGAAGGTTTGACACCCTAAGGCAGTCGAACCAAACTGTATTTTCGGCTAGACCGTATTTTTTATTTAAGTTACGATACAAATAAGTTATTTATTCGCCAGTGTTTGTGTAAAACCTAATGGTAGATCCTCAATCAATTATTTAACGTACTATGGAGATGTTTTACAAATTTTGCAATGTTGCTGTTTAACTTGGTAATAGAATATTGTTTCTAGAAACTCCTAGAAAATCTTGCAAAGATTTCAAGTGTGTTATCTAGCTTTACCAAAACTCTAAACCAATGATTAATTAATTGCACTAAAAACAAACTATGAAACTCTAAATTAAACTATTTTACAATGAATGTTGATGAAAATTAATCAGTCCAGCACAGATTTTTTTGTTTACACCTATTAATGCATCGAATGATTTCTGGTGTTACATACAATGGCATGGCATGAACAACTGATCTACTAGGCCTGTATGACCTAGAGAACCTGGATGCCCAGGACTGGTACCTCAGCCAGTCATTAAAACTAGATCATCCTTCCGTTTTGTTTCTCAGATCCTATGCTCTATATATATTTGTATATCGTGAGCTCTCTCAGCTGATAATTTGTTCGCAATCTTTCCACGTGTGCATAGAGTAACTGTTTCTAGATTACATCTCAAATCCGAATCTTCGTTATTGAGTATTAACCTAATAAATATAATATATTAATTTATTTATTTATTGGTAGAAGCAATGACTATAAGGTTCTAAAGGACGTAGGGTTGTTCATGGCGATAATTAGAAAGAAATGGAATGAGGTAGATAAGTTAGCGGATAACAGTATGGAGATAAATGTTGTCGTTTGTACATAATTATTATTTATAAAATTATTTAAAATTGTTAATATGTATAGAATTTATTTATAGAAATCTTTAAATTGTGTGAAGTGAATTATTTGTTAAATTAAGTTAAGTTTTGTTGTGTTGTAGTTATTAGTTATTTTAAGAAATGTTATTTTGCTATGGGAAAGGGATATATATAAGGTTAAATGGCTGGAAAGCTGAGCCACGAAGTTGTGAAATGTTGAAAGACTGTGAGCAATAAATAAATATTTTAATTGCCATTTGAGTTTTTTCCAAAATAAGATAAAACGGATTCACTAGTTTGTGCCACATAATATATCATTTTACTTCTATAACACGTGACAGATTTAAAAGAATACAATTCATTTTTTATTTGACTATTCTTTGGGGAGATAAATAAACGTGCTGTTTTAGTCAAATAAAAGATCCAGACTGTTTACAAAATGTCAAGTCCATATAACAAGTTCAAAATACTTATTGGTTCTACGACCAGCTCTAACAATATTTAGATAACATTTCGTTGTATATTTTACTAGGTCTCAGATAGGCAAAGATCGTGCGATATTTGTAAAAAATACGTATTGCCTCAACTAAATTGTAATGCACGAAAATTTAAACTGAATGCAAATTGTGTACCAAAGTTACCTCTTACTCAAAATATAAAGCGGCGAGGCACGCTAAATGAGCAGGTGTATGTTCAATAGATGGGTTATTTACGACGCTCGCTATTTTGTTAAATTACAGCCTTTAGAAAGGTCCTGTTAAATTGCTTATTTATGTTGCTAGGCAACGGATTGTTTACACGTTACCGTCACGTACTGGGGACACAGTTCAGCTTAAATAATAACATATAATTGTACTTTCCTTTTAAAGTGAATATAAATTTACTTTCAAACGTACAATTTTAGTTTCAAAGTTATTTGGAATGTCAGTTTAACAATAAACTATGAAACTTAACGCCATCTTTGTGGTAAAACGTCGTCATTCATGGGTGAAACTATCATTAATTCTTTACTTTTCACTTGGAAGATGGTTAAAATAAGCAGATGAATTACGATGAATTCTCACCATGCAAGTGCAAAGGATGAGCGGATTTAGTCACGATTGTGTCGTTAGATAACTGTTATTATTGGTGATTTGAATTCAGAAATAACAATTGTAAAGTGTTTCCCTCACGCATAGGGTCTGCTAACAAGCCGGGCAGAACGTGTTAATAACTTTTACAAAACATCTTATTTATTGTTAGTTTTAAGGCTAGTGGACAGATTATTATTGAAATAAATTGAACAAATCTTGCCACAAAAAAATATATAGGGTTGACTAAGGAAAACCATAACATTTGACACGAAGGTAGTGACTGCAATATCAATTTTAATATTAACAGAATTTAAAAAAAAACTATTTGTATTCATTAACTGGAATATATATTTCAATTACACTACTAAATACACTCTACGCCTTATTTAGACAGAATAATGTTGCTTAAAGTTTGTTAAAGAATTGATGTTGTTTATATACTTCTAGCATGCACCCGCCGCGATTTCAACCAGATCAGAATAAGTGAATGAAATAAATAATGCATAAATATCAAGCCTTACTTTTTACAAGCAATTTGAAAATCCACCTCAAATTCGAGACAAGCAATGTTTTACTATTTAGGCATACATACAAGATCAGCTGTTCCTCGGTAAGTGCTAAGAATCGCGTTTCATCCAGTTTTTCAAAATAACTTGAAAATAATAATCCGGCTTCGATGTGTATTCGGACCACTTTCCATCCACCTATGTTAAACAATTCAGTTGTTAACCCTATTTTACCTCTTAAACGCATTTAATCGAAACGAAAGTGGATTATTTTGTATCGCTTATATATAATATCAAATTATATTTGTTTGTTGGAATAACACTTGTCAATAATATGTTCAACATTTCAGGTCTATACTTTTATGGAGAGTTAGATTGTTTTATATTTATTGAAATGGGAGTGGTTGTTATATTCTTCGCAATGGAGAAAAAAATCAATTGGCTTACTTTTTAGTTTGGACTATATTATCTTAAGAAAAAATTAAGAAACTTATACAATTATTTATAATATTTAATTGATTATTATTTTGTGAAAACGTTGTATGTATTCTTTCAAAACAAATCTTGCACCAAATAAATTTAACAGATGTCATACAGACTGTTTTAAATACTTTAAATCTAACAGTTATGTGACCTATAAAGCTAAAGTCAAATTTAAACACAAATGATTTATGTCTAATTAACTAATGTTTATACTTGTGTAAATAGGCCCTACATAGCACGAAATCAAACTTTGGTCAAACTAGTATTGGTAACGGAAAACTCATAATATTTATATTACATAAACGGCATTCAATTATGTAATTTAATTCTCAATTTCCTCATTGGTCAATTTCAACAACTTGTATAGAACAACAGTCAAAGCGCCATTAGGGAAATGATAATGATGGACTATATAATTAATTCGTAATCCTTGACAGTTTGAGCGGTGGGAGGAGGTGTAGAGGGCTTTGCAGGTTGCCTACCTTCACCTGAGCTCAGTAACGTCTCCAATCACACCCTGGGGAAATCAAGTGATTGGGAGCGAAGCGAACTTTCTTGCTTCCTAATGGAAATATCGCTTTTGCTTCGTTACAATTAACTGTCAAAGCACTAGTTGAGTGTTAAATATAGAACACTGAGATAAAACTATAGTTTTGTAAATGTTTAAAAAGTCAGAAATTCAATAAGATGATCTGCTGCACTTACAGAGGTTGTTATTTATTCCTTATTATTATGGTTTTAAAATGTTGTCACTCTATAATTGAATTTTAATTTAACGATTATTTTAAATAAAATTTCATACAAGGATTTTTTCCTCTTTTTGGAACGTTTTTGTAGCTAGTATTTACTATAAAACCACTCTTGCAAGAATTCATTCTTTTATTAACAATATATAGATTGTTTTGGATAACATACCCCACAAGGCTATTCCTTCATCTATTAATAAGGTCTTATGAATCCCTCGTCCTCTCAAATCAAAAAAACGAATTACTTGCAACACATATTTACAAATTTAAAAGGTTTCAACACTAATCATCTTATCTTAGGATTCTTAGGTTTTTATATAAATAATTGGAAATATTTTTGTATTAAAATTTGTTGTGTTTTTTTATGTTGTGTTTTAGTCTTATAGTTATTTTCATTGGTCTTTCTTAACTTCTGAGTTCGTTGTTAAAGTTTGAGTCAGATTTGTTCACCCCTGTTATATTTTCGCGTTCTCACAGCACCAAGTAAAATCATCAGTACATACATATCGATGTACAACTTACAATCTTCCTTCTTATATGTGGAAACGGTGATCAGGTATCATGTAATTCTTAACACCCAATGAACTTACGCCACTAGAACTCACATCTTCGCGGAGCAAATATGCATATAAGCCTTTCAGAATGTTTTTTAACATTTTCTTTCCGAACTCGGAGTAGAACTTTCCAGTCTATTAAATAAAATCGTAAAGTTACCCGCCGGATATGAATGGTTCTCTCTGGCTCTGGCAGCAAATGTGAACGTAAGCCCTCTACGGTTGTATCACCGGTGTGACCACTAGCAATCTATAGTCCCGTGAAACAGTTGTACAACTCCACAGTCATTTTAAGTTCGGAATCTTCTCGGTCAAAAAGATGGCTTTGAGTAGTACACAGCTCCTGCTTCTTTTCCTTTAAATGAAAAAATGGAGAAGAGTGAGAAGGTTTCGGAAACACCCTATATTAGTGCCTAGGCATAACAAAGGACTATATATTATACAATATTTGAATACCTTTTTGCTGATAAAATGAATTTTTTTAACTACTTCCGGATGTCACTGTATATGTTAAAATCACTATAAACAAATGACTAAAAAAAATAACACTACTAGCTGCATGAACACAGAACTATATCGAGCAATAATAACTGAAATGAAAAAGTTTGTTTACAGATTGGTTTAGCCCAAAAAGCATGCGCGCGCAGCCATTGTTGTACAACAGTGCCGCCACTTTTTGTGTCTGGCTAATAGGCTACACTACTGCTTTGACCCTCGAACCTGGTGAGACGCAAAAGGTTGACAGGATTGTTGCAGGCTCCGAACACCGGTTGTCAACTAGCTGTACAATTATTTTAGTTGTGTAACCGATCCTTCACGACTAATGGCTCCAATTTGAATCAACGAGTTGTACCACCGGTTGTCCACGGCTAATAGCTCGGTACGTCCTAGTACCATGCTGTGACTGAATTTGGAACTACTGCCAGCGATTATCTCCAATCTTCCAATATGTGATTCATCCAACTTAATGAATATTATTTAGGAGACAGAACAGATCAAAATGTGTTTTCTTTTTTCCTGAAGAGGTATAACAAGACCATCAACTTGTATAAGAGGAGATAGTACTCTCTTCGTTACGTCTTTCTGAAAGCAGCTATGGCTGAATTTTAGAATTTCAATTTCCCATCCTTTCTTTGTAGACAACTGGTTAATGGCGCGTATTCAGGTACGAAGTAGCTTTAAATCGTCTTTCGTTTGAAGATACCGTTAGCTGATTTGTTTCCATAAATAATTTTTTACAAATACCTTTACTATTTTCTCATTGAGGAGTTTTGTTCCATCTGCTTTTGACAATTTAGTTAGTAAGTTGGGCTTCACTACTCTATCATATAGCATTGATTGAGAAATATAGCTCGGAAACATGTGTAATCCTCTTACTGTTTGCTTTTAACATACATTTTTTAACCAGTGAATAAGGGTGGCTCATTAGTTATAATTGTTTTTTTTTAAATACTTGTCTAGTTATGTTTTTCACTGTTAAGTACTATCTCAAATCCAAATTCTTTTCCATTTGTGGTGATGAGTTTTGCTACGACCTATGCAGATTTCTAAGCAGAATAGTCAAACATAACTTCAATATGTTATTTTAGATCTAATATGTAATGTAGAATAATCTTCTTTGTTTCAGGACCCTATTTGCGACTTGCAATAGCTTATGTAGTATTGCTTTATTTTTGTTTTTTGCGTTTGGTATCTAAGTTTTAAATATGGTCTCTCTATCTCAATTTTGTATCTAGGTATGCTTAAAGTAATTAAGATATTTCTTTTGCTCATTGATCTGAGAATACAACGTCAGTCTCACGATATTTGCTTTACATATTTAAGTAAATATTATACTGGGTGATTCAGAACTACTGTATACGGCAATCTCTTGGAAGCTCATTGTATAGCTAAAAATAAGAAAAGAAGTTCATATAAACATAGACCGGAAAACGCTTCGTTTTCCAGATATCCGCCATTTGATTTTTTGTACAAAATTATTCATATCTAGAGAAATGTTTGACTGATTTAGTTCAAACTTTAACCTCACAAAGATAAATCTCAAGAAAAATAAGCGATTAAATACAATAATGCGTTTTAAAATGTGGGCTGTTTAACAATATTTCAAACCTAAATTACTCAACAACCATACATTTTAACAAACAAAAAAGTCAAGACACCTTTTTTCTAGCCCTTTTGATTCATTATTGGATGGTCTCACGGTCAAAATCAAATAAAGGATAATAGCTAAGTTAAAGATAATAACAGCATAATATGTACATAATATATTGTTGTGTTTACTCTTTTGCTATAGGATGACGGGTTGAACAAACCAATTATTATACATAACAGACGCCATTTTGAAACGCATGATTAGATGCAATCCCTTATTTTTCTTGATATATATCATTGTTATGTTAAACTTCATGACAAGTTTGAACTTATTCAGTCAAATATTTCTCTAGATATGATTATTTTGTAAAAAAAAACAAAATGGCGTAAATCCGGAACACGAAGCGTTTTCGGGCCTATAATTATATGAACTTTTTTTAACTATAGTTAAATTTAAACTTTTTTTAACTATTTTTAACAATTTCCTAGAAATTGCCGCATAGTTATAAATCACCCTGTATATTTTATTCATTTTTATAAAACAATTAATAATTAAATCTAAGTAAGTTTCCAGATAACTAAAACTAAATGTTTGATCAAAGATCAGTAACTAACTTTAGCCTGTAACACACAATGTGGCACGTAAATCCTTCTTGCAGAAAGTCTAACTGTCATTTTATTTATTCTTATTAAAGAAACGTACAAAAATCTCCAAAAGTGAGTGTCATTAGGAAGTTTATTTTGTTTTAATTTTATACATCGGCCACACAGGTTTTAAACCTAAGGGTTAGTTTTGGCCCTCATTAATCTTTATTAATTGCAAAACCGTAGAGATGAAAACATTAGTTTTAGATTATATCCATGTTTTGTGAAATTATGTTTGTTCTGCGTTTTTATTTTCAGTTGTAATTAGAATATTTTTCTCTGATTAGTTATCATTGGTATTAAAGTATATTATATTTTGCAATAAAATAAAAGTAAGTAAGTATTAACTTACTATTACTTAACTTACTAAAGCAATAAATGAAAATAGAAATTTATCATCTGCAAAAAAATAAGGCTAAAATATTTTATGATTTTTTTCACGGCAGGATTTTCTTACCACAATGTATAAGATTAGGGATAATCGTTCTGTTATTTTTACAATAATAGTTGCCCTTGGATTGATCATTGCCTGCACTTAATGATGAACCGATGAAGGTACACCGATCAGTTATTTTATTATTATGATACACACGCCAAACAATTTTTGACGATGCCGAGACAAATACGTACATTATTAAAACTTTCTCAGCGAAACTGTATTTTTGTTTCCTAATTGAATTCTCTATCCCCTACGAAAAGTTTTACATTATGAACGGATACGGGATCCCAAAGGAGTTGACGGTTTGCGTGTTTGAGGTATAAGGAACAATATTCTTGGTACACCGTGAATGTGATAACAAGTGAAGGGGTCTTCGTGGTAATAGACTTCCCTATGTTACTCCTGAGACCTTCGCTCAATTGAATTCCTGAATAGATCTCGGAATGCATTCCACCGAATGCACTTTGCTTCCATTTCCTTGTTTCCACACTGAAGCACTTATTTTCGAATTGCATCAATTTTTCAAAGCCTATCACGGTACGGAGGGAAAGGTAAGGAATAGCGACCGCTTTGGAATTGCCTTTTCCACTTCTCACCTGAACTTTGCCAGTTACACTTTGCAGGAGATAACACAATTTTTTCCCTTCCTCGCAAAAGTAGCAGATGATTTTGTGTTACACAACATACACAAAATAAACTTTATTTATCTTTAAAATATTTAGGTAGTTGTAAGATATTAGCATTTCTTAAATATGTGCAAATTATTTATAATTTTCTAAATATAAACTTATAATAAGACGCAATAAAATACAATATTTGAAATTAAATATTGCAAGCCTTAACTCAAACATAGATCTGGAAGCAGAGACTCGACAAACAATTTAATTACTTATAAAAAACTTTATTTTTATTTAGACTAGCTTTATCATGTTTATAATGACATTTTAGTTTTTTTTTTAAGAAATATAATACATCATCTTAAATAATTTCTTAAATTTGTATTATTTGTACTTAACATTTTTATTGTAACGTGCTCTCGAAGTATCCTCACCAACGATTTCGATTATTTAAACATTATTGAGTTTTATGTAGTTATATTAGCTTCTACTTTAAGCCCTTAATATTAGTCTAGTATAAAATTGTATGAACTCAAACAATTATTAATACAATTTATTAAATGTTGTAAACTTATAAAAATTTTAAAACTATTAAAAATTTAAAAACTATTAAAAGTCAAAGTTCAGTTTATATTTAAACATTTGGAGTTTAAATATTACCTTTATATAATTAATGTAAAAGTATTATAACAACAAGAAATTTAATGGTGCCATACAAAACGTAAAAATCGATTTTAATATTCTTGGAGATTTGATCAAAGTTTGAATTAAAAATGTTTTAATTGTACAAATAATTACATTTTTTATACCACTGGATTTTATTTACCATTTGAAATTTTTTAGATAAGGGCTTTTTAACTTTCTGAAATTCTACCTTTTTCAACGTTGGAAAAATTTTAGATATGTAATAAAATTGGTCATTGTTTGTAATGGTAAATCATTAATAATGTTTGGTAAAACTTTTGAGTTCAAAAATAAAACCGTTCAATGATAGTAAATAAAATTTCAATAAACTGAAACTGTATCCGTTTAGGGATGCCGTCTTGAAACTGGGCGAGGTAGTTCAAATGCTTTAATAATGTAACTTCGTCCGTAATAATGTAACATGTCTTTTGTTGCACTATAATACAGTCAATTTGTGCTTAAAAGAGCCCCTGTGGGAAAATTTTGGGGTAGTTTTGATTTATTCCTTTCTATATGTTTCTTGGGGTGCTGAATCCGAATCTGAGGTTTGCTTACAAAATTTCGTGACGCATCATTGAAAAAATGCAAAAACATGTCAAAAATCGTGAGTTTTTTGCTTTTAACTCGAAAACTATCAACTTTTTGTAAATAAATTTCCCATTAAAAAAGAATGTACATAAAATGTACTACAAATTTCATTCCATAAGTTATTTTCTCCGACAAACCTTTCGGGCTCAAGCGCCAGTTGAAAATTGGCGTATTTCCGCTGCCTCCGCAAAAACCCGCTTTTCCACTCTAAAGCTCTAATTTATTATTAAAGGCTGACATTTAGTGAATTCCTCCTACTTTTAAGCTGAATACAATATGAGTGGTTTCAAATAGTTTGTCATCTAAAGTAATAAAACAATATAATATAAACTAAAAAACAAATTTAATATACCACGTTTTTAAAACAGACTAAATCTGTATAAATCTGCATGGCTATAGGAGAAATTATTGTATACGTTTTAGTCAGTTTTAAAACTTTGTATATTAAATTATTTTTAATTCAATAATATTGTATGCTTTTTAGACTTCAGTTGGGAGTTATATTTAAAGTACCAAATCTCTAGCTCATTGAGAAATTAGTTTAAAATCGAATAGACAAACAAACAGACAGACAGACAAGAATGCTAGTTAAAATTGCATTGACATCCCGAGTTATGTTTAAAGTTTCAAGTTTCTAGCTCATCGGGAAGTTAGTTTAAAATCGATTGCAAAAGATGTACTGAACAGACAAGAAAGCAAGTTAATAAAAACGTGGAAATAAAAACCCTTTCAAAACCACATTATATTACATTTTTTGCTTGCAAATATAATTCCGTCTTTATCGTCTTTTGATTTTATTTATTAACTCCTGGCATCCTCAAATGATTTTATAACTGTTCGTCTGGTTTAAAAGCCCCTTTTCTTTCCATTCGATTCCTTCACACACGAGCCAAGGCCAAGTACTTGTAAAAGGCGTTTGCACCGACCGAACATTCGGACTTGAAAGATGCAAAATACACTACGAAGAGGTTTTTGTTACACTGGGTCAAATGGCACCCACACCCAGACGTATTCAGAAATGTACTGCAACTATGTATCATATGTGAAGGCAAATTACAAATGCAGTAGTCATTTTCGATGGCTACCCTGATAAAGATTGTGAAAGCACCAAACGACTAGGACGATTGAGAAGAGCGCAAGGAAAACAATCTGCTGCAATATCGTTTACAGAATCGATGGTGCCCTCTGTCTCGCAGGAGAATTTCCTTGCAAACTCCAAAAACAAGAGCCGGTTGATATTTATGCTAATGGCAAAATGTAATGACCAAAAAATTGATTCACAGCAAGCTGTAGAGAACGTTGATATCCTAATTAATTATCACAACTGCTCTTTTGTTGGCCCCGTCAAATGAATATGTGACAGTGGTGGGGCAAGATTTTGATTGACCTGTTATACAGAATTATTATTATTTTTCTTTTTGAAATCGGTAAGAGAAAAGTGTCTCAAACACTCTACAATCATCATCTTACCGCCGACAAAACCCAATTATACCATATATTGTGCTAGTACAGGAAAAATAAGTAAAATAAATGAAAAAATTAGTTCATCGATAAAATTTTGGCTATAGTATCGTTCGGCCAGTAGAAATCAAAATCCAATGAATCCCTAAGTATAGCAATGGTGGCGCGGGGTTGGTGGGGGGGGGGGGGGGGGGGAGAAAAATAATCAATGTTCGATGATTTAGGTCATGTGGGGTGTCGTTTTATAGGGGTTTCTGCACGAGGAAACGATTGGAAGAGTTTATAAGACAATGGAAACATGTTGTGAGGGAAGTTTAGTAATTTTTATTACATGGAAAACATTTATTTTATATTAGATAAGCACCAACATTTTAATATTGCTTTTAAAAATACCAAGTCATCAAAACAAATTTACTTTTAGATGTCAGTGTATTCGTTGCTACTGTCACTTTCTGAGCAGCTGTCAACATCATCAAAATGGAGAGTTTAAGTGTTTTCACCATGAGCAGAAACTTCCAACTCTCTGTTGATATTCATACACGTACCTCCCTCACACACTTTACAAATGGCATAACATTTTACCCCACTTTTCATACACGTGCACTGTTGTGTGGAGAAGTTCCCCTTACAAGAGCTTGAAACAAGATTTAGAACAGTCTCGGGAGCAGGTTCTAGGGTAGTTTTCACTGGGAATATAATACTATCTCGACGCATCCATCCCCATTCTTCAGGAACAAGACCGTGATTGCCCAGCCATACTTGCACTTAGTAATATGTTCTGAAAGAATGTTGAGCTGCACTAGCAGATATTGTATGCAGGGACTCCAGTTTGGGTGCAACCTTTTTTAGTGATTTCTTGAACAAGTGGTATCTCAGATCATCTCTAGTGTTCGTTTGTCATTGGTTGCTCCATACAGGGAAAGAAAATAGTTCACCTGCCTTTGTAATATCATCTGCAATGGCACCACAAGAGTAGAAAGGTTTGACCCATTCCATTAGAGAAGAGTTGGTTTCCACTACCTTCAACAGTTGCTTCTTCCCTTTGCCATAAATCGCACTTGTAGAATCGCATCCACTGAATCCATGGACCAAGAGAATGTATTCTTTTATATTAAGATGTTGCTGCTGTAAGGTATGAGATGAGAATACCTTTCTCCTTACTCGACCAATAGATGGCTTCAATAAGAGTACAGGCTTATCTGACAGAGCATGAACAATAATTAACACCAGTATATTTACATCCTGTGTAACAATGGTAGGAAGAAACTTCTCAGACATCTCTACTGCTGTTTGAACAATCACAACGTCAGCATCACCCACACACACCTTGACTGCAATGTTTTTTTCTTGTAATTTATCAGCCACCATCGCAATCAGTTGTTTCTTGTTTTCGCTATTGCTTAGAAAACTTCCTTGATTTCCACAAACAATACTTGCTTCTGTAATGTGGAACTTTGGGGAGAAATGTTTTTCCCTTCTTTGGTGCTCACTTTCTTTTATACTGTTTGAGTCGTTGTACCCATCAAACACAACTACAACTGTCTCAGTTTTAAAGTTATTCTGCACATACCTTACATAAGTGTTACAAACATCAAGATAAGTGAGACAACTAGTTTTTTTCCACCTCACTACATGTAACAAATAATCACCAACGACGACAAAGCAGTTTGTTTTTGATATGCCTTGTTCATCAGCTGGGCAAAATTCTTAATACAATGTTGCTTTTGTAGTTTTTCTCATTTCCACATTTGTAAAAAGAGCCAGAGGATACGGGGCCAACTCATACTGAAAGTAGGTGGACAAGGATTTATTTTATTCAATTGGTTTCTATGGTAATGAATGTAAATGCATTCAAGAAACATGTGTTTTTCATCAGTCAGGCCTAACCTAAAATTATTTTGTGTGTTTTACTTATTTTACCTGCCATAACGGCAACATACACGCATAATTTTATACTTTAATAATGACTAAAATACAATTAAAATAAAATAAATTATAATAAATTGTCTTAGACTTACGTTTAATACAATATTTATTTTTACATGTTACTTGTTTGTATGTTTGAGAGTACAACTTAAATGTTAGTACTTCTGGAACGTAAAATTAATGTATGTTATGTCATGAATACCATAAAATCTCCTCAATACGTGGTTCTATCGACATATAAGTTCTTTAAATCGTTTCCTCGTGCAAAAAAACCTATAAAACGACACCCCACATGACCTAAATCATCGAACATTGATTATTTTGTGCCCCCCCCCCCCCATATGCAACCCCAAAAACCATGTTCCACCATCGCTACACTTAGGGACTCATTGGATCTTGAATTCTATTGGCCAAACCATACAGTAACCAAAATTTCATCGAATAACTAATTTTTTCATTTATTTGGTGAATATTGGTCTATTTTGACTGTACTATTCCTGCACGCGATCAGTGGTCATGACATCACTTCTGTTTTATTTATCAGGACTGAAATTTTTCAAAGTCCTGCGGAAGAACGATAACTTGCAACCAGTTATTGATGCTTTCAAAGACACTCATGCACACCAGGACGAGATTGCCGAAGCTGGAAACATGTTTATCATGGCTTTCTATGGGAAAAGACATGAGACTAGCCTGAACGATTTGAGATACAGGCAATATGTATCTTCATAGTACAAAAATAAAACCAACATTGCCTCATTACCCCCCACTGAAGATGCAGCACGACAACATTCATTGAGAGTTTACTTTCAAGTGCAGCAGTGGTAATCAGGTCAAACCACACTTGACGAAGAGACTCGATCTAGTAGGGGTGGAAAAAACAAGGAATGGTCTCGTGCCAGTGCCAACCACTTTACCCTTCACCGGACTCGATACTACAACACATTCTTGTAAATGTAAAAAAGGCTGCCAACGCAATTGTGGATGCAGGAAGGCAGGCCTTCATTGCTCCCCGATCTGCACAACGTGCGAAGCGCTGTGTGAAAACATCGAGCCATCGGAAGACAGCATTGACATAGATAGACGACGAAGAGGCAGAAAAAAGACACTTACACGATGTGGAAGGTATGTCGAATCTTACAATATATTTCGTAATAATTCATTTAAATCGTGAACTAAGCAGTTTATTGGTTTACGTATGGTTTATTCATTCTTTCCATAAATTATTTGTTGATAAAGAAATAATGCGTTCTTCAGATACGTGGTTCTGGTAAAAAGAAATATGAGTTACTTTATATACTTTAATTACAATGAATTCTTAAATCTAAGTAGTACATTTGAAAGAAAACAATAAAACAATTTAACAAAATAAAAAAGCATTTTACTAGACTGGTTACAAATAAATTAAACTATTTTAAATTTGTGTTATTGTAATGTTTTCCCAACTCAACTGGGATAAACATGGTAAATAACAGATAAATTTAAAAAATTAATATCTCGAACTGCTGAACTGATTTTTTTTAATCATAGCTACTAAGGGCACCCTGGATCAAGATAGATTTCAATAAAAAAAATAATTCAAAATCGGTTTATCCATTTGGAAGCTACGATGCCACCGACAGATAATCACGTTAAACTTATAACACTCCTCTTTTTGCTACTATTCGGAGGGTTAAAAAGAAATGGGTCTATATGTTTACTTTTAATAATCGTAAACTATCGCATGTTAAAGTGTAGGCCTAACCTAAAAACACAGCTTCCCAGTCGTTTTGACAAATCGGCTGATTTGTAAATTGAAAATCTTACTTGTAAAACTAATGTTATTATAAATCCTTTTTTATTGTGAACCAGAAATTACTTGTAATTATTGTAAGTTTTAAACTTGTGGGTTTTTCAAATCACCATTTTGTATTTGAATGAGATCAGCACCCCAAGTTTTTGAATTTTCAACAAAACATACTTTCATCTCTACTTGAGATAGGCTCAAAGTTGTTATTTTCGCAACACCTATTTCATTTCCAGGAGAACAAGTCCCTACGATAGAACAACCCAAACCTCAGCCAGGACCCTCTAAACGATAATGCCTAACATAATAATGTAATATTCATATAATCATAATATGTAATATATAAAGCAATATAATAATATGTAATAAGTTTTCAAGATTTCCTTTGTAATTTCAACTTTGTGTAACTAAATTTGTAAAATTTCGGACTTCATATAACTGGAACATTTTAAAATTTAATTAAAAAAAAAAATGATTTGTAACTTCACATATACGATCTAAATAAGGTATATGGAGAGAACAGGAACAAATAAACTAATTGACAACGTTTAATATGTTAAATTAAAGTTTTGGGGTGGAAAATGTGGGTTTTTGGGGAGATAGGCAAAATATGCCAATTTTCAATTAGCGCTTGAGCCCGAACGGTACGTCGGAGAAAATTACTTATGGAATGAAATTTGTAGTAAATTTAATGTACATTTGTTTTTAATAGGAAAGTTATTTACGAAAAGTTGAAAGTTTTCTAGTTAAACGCAAAAAACCGCCAAAAATCGTGATTTTTGACATGTTTTTGCACTTTTTTCAATGTTGCGTCACGAAATTTTGTAGGCAAACCTCAGATTCGGATTCAGCATCCCAAAAAAAAACATATAAAATGGAAGAAACCAAAACTTTCTTACGAAAAACACAATTTGACTGGACTACTAGGATTGGAACATGATATTTCATTTAGATTCATTGGGGGCAAAATCGTGATGGTTCAAAATACCTAAACTAATTCCTTTGCTCTTTATACGTTCGCACTGGTGGTCTATTACCCTCTGCTAAGACTATAAACAAATATTCTCTCCCCCAGATATTAATATTATTATACATATACTTTTAAATCACTAATGACACTAGTACTGGGAAGTGACGTGGCATAAGACTGGTACAGTTGGAAGCTAGAAACCTATGCTATTTCCTCTTTTCCACTAGTCTAAATTGCGCAAAATAAAAATGTTAAGCAAAAGTAATAATAAATAATACTATTACATGGTATCCCTTATTGGAAAACTAACTTATTTGCCTTGCACATTGTATTTAGTAGATGGGAATTAATTTTATATAGACCCACGAAAAACACAACATTTTACAGTAAGCTCTCACACTCAATTTTGTAAGCGGAGACGAAAAAACATTGATTACGACAGATGATCATGCTCAATCAATTAGTTTTCTTCGGCTGTAAATGTATCAGCTTTACATTTTACTTAGGCCCAAGGTTTGGACAGCAATTCTGCCATTGGTATTCATCTTTAACTATTATTGTCTTCCTTTTTAATTAAACTTACAGGCACAAACCAAACAAGTTAGGACACAGAGACTATACTTTATTTTTTATTTACGTTTAGCAAGATAGAGAAAATCTACGTTTTTAAAGTAATACAAATCTGCCTACTACACTAGGATTCGTTCAGAATATATACAGTTGCCAACCATTAATTTTAACAGACTGAAAACTGAATAAAAATATTGTATTTTTTCAAAAATAAAACCTCTTCCTTAAAAATTAAACAATTAATATTTAAGGGAGAGCACGCTGACTTTAGTTTTTATTTAGTCATGCACAAGGTAGGCATATGTAGGAAATATGATTATCCAGTACAGCAACCCTGCTCTTCCGGATTCCAATCTGGCGGCGTCAGCAGGGGTTAAACAAACTCCACGGCCTTCCTGTTCCTAATCCCTTTTGAACTTTAGAGACAACATCTGGCAGCCTGGATAATTTATGTTCACAGTGTACAACTGCCTGTTTTCATTGGTCCTTTTTAATCTAGCTTTGCAGACTTAAATCTGGAGCCTTGTCTACACATAATGTGTTTATCCGAAATAAACATTTCAAAATCTCTATACTATGGAGTCGTACCTTATTATCAATCTAGGTGTAGCATATCGATGGTTTAGTTCGCAAATGTTTAGTTCACATTTTGCTAACTTTCGGGGAATGGCAAAAGAATATTTTCACAAATTTCAACTCTAAATATAACTTATTAAATATGATAATTATTTAAAACTTCTTAGTTAAGAACGAACATTGCTTAGTTAACAATTAGAAAATTCTTAGTTTAAAATCATTTTAAACATTAAAACATAGAAAATAAATATTTTTCTTTATAGATGTAGTGACGTACAGCATACTATACGCTTTAATATTTTCAGATACCACATACCACATAATAAAACCCAAAAAAAGCACAACATTAGACTTTATAATGCTAGACCAATTTGTTATTCAAATTAAAATAACAACGATTACCTAGAAAAATACAATAGGTACTCCAAATTTGAGGCCAATATCTTTTTTATTTCCAAAGATATTAAGTGTTTAGTAAAAAAAAAAAAAAAAAATGGTAGATAATTCGAAAACTAAGCATTTCCGGACCTATGTTTATTGGAACTTTTTTAGTAGTAGAATCGCCTCCTAAAATATTTACCTTTCCTTGAGGGATACAATGGATAAAAAAATACAAATAAAAAAGGAACTTTTACTAAATTTCGAGTTTTAACTTCGGCTGTTACAAAGTTATAGCAATGGTTTCTCAAGACCCTACATTTTATTTGTTATCCTTACATAAAATATATGCAACATATTTCTACCAACTTTGTTTATATATAGATTAATCGAGTAAGGAGCTATGAAGAACGGTTTCCTCTTTTCCACTATTTTGAATAAACGAAGATTTACCTCTTGGAAAAATTACAACCGAATTTCGTTGTCCTATATAATAGCAATGGCTTTTCCTAAAACGAGTTTAAATTGTCTACTAGTTTGAAATAGCAGAGAAATTGTTTCTTATATAGGCCTAAGTTGTTAAGGATGTATAGCTTTTCCTTAGGAGTCTTTTAAATTACCTCCTTGTTGAAAATTTATTTCTCGGACCTTATCTGTAATATAAAATTAGCATTACGTTACTAAAAATTTTATATTTCTAGCTTAATAGGACACAAATATACAGAAATTACTATTCCGCTAAAGTAAATCCCTACCAGAAAAAAAGTTCTCTTTTTTACCTACAATTTATAAGAAACATCTTTTAACTTAAGCTATCTTAGCTTAAGCACTTACAGTATATTATAGCAACGCTCTACAAAAAATAAGAGGTCGCGCTTTCCAATTTTTCTTTTCTTTTGAATAGTATAACAGGATATTTGGTTTCAATTTCTTTATTAAAATATATCTAAAACGCTCGAATACAATCTGTTTTAAAGGGAAATATCTGACATATTAAAGAATGTATTCAAGTTACACGTTTTGAAATGTCGACAAGAGAAGTAGCTAATATTATGGAAGAAATTTCCGCGAATAAGGGTCCCTAGAGATGTGATAATTGTAGCTCGTACGTGCCTCGTATTTCTATACCTGCTGACAGAATGGAACAGTAACACGATTTGGCTTTTAGCAGAGGACAAACTGTCCACTTTGGGGACCACGCACAATGTTCAAATTAAGGGTTGAAAAATAGCTTTAGTTCTAATAATTTATATCTTATAACTTGAATGATGTTATGAGTAGTATTGTACGTGTTAGACATTCTACAAATATACCTTCAAGAAAAAAAACTGGGGTTCTATTTTAAATGTTTTGTATGGTACAAGAGACCCCTGCATAATTAGCACAACAACCTTCTTCCTTCACACGCATATTATTAAATTAAAGATTTAAATTATTTTGTATCAAATTTGTAATTTTACGATGTAATATTAGTTATACATTAAAAGGAACAAGCAAAACTTAGGATAACTCTTAAACAAAATCCTAACCTAAATATTATTACAGAAGCAAATTACTTCAGTGCATGAAATAATATTTTGTTCTTATACATATAGGATTAGTTTTGTTTCAGTATTTTTTAAGTTTACCACAAACGTAGGCAGTAACTTGTATATTAACACATCAAGTAATTGTTAGTAAGTGCACAGTTTTCAAACTATAAATTTATTTTATTTTATTCTTAGCTAATTGTATACTAATCTGTTTCATAAAACAAATATAGAGTTGCAGAGTTGCCTATTTCTTTGAAACTGTTTTAATATTTTTTACCAAAAGACAATATTATTCAATATTTTAAAACAATCTATCTGCTTTATTTTTATACACCGTCATCACTTTGTGTCCGTATAATTAATGAATACTGAGAATGACATACAGTATTCATATACTGCGTACTAGCTGACCCGTACGGCGTTTCCCTTGGTGGTTGGTATTTTCAGTCTTTTTAACGTAATTTTATTCTTTTTAAGTGTTCAGTCAGTCAGAAATATTTGGCTTTTATATATATAGATCTTAAATAATAAAAGCACTATTATCATAATAATAAAAGATCTGAAATTATGATTTTAGTAACTTTGATCCCCCAAACCCCTCCTAAAATTTCGAAATGTTTCATACCCTTTCTTAGTGAGAACCTATGGCCCTAGAAGAAGCTACATACCAAATTTCATTCCAATCCGTTCGGTAGTTTTGTAGAAATCGTGATTTAATAACTTTGATCCCCCAAACCCTCCCCCCTAAAATTTCGAATTTTTTCAAACCCTTTCTTAGTAAGCACCTATGACCCTAGAGGAAGCTACATACCAAATTTCATTCCAATCCGTTCGGTATATTTGAAGAAATCGTTTTTTAATAACTTTGATTCCCCCAAACCCCCAATAAAATTTCGGATGTTTTCAAACCCTTTCTTAGTGAACACCTATGGCCCTAGAGGAAGCTACATACCAAATTTCATTTCAATCCGTTCAATAGTTTTTGAGAAATCGTGATGAGTGAGTCAGTGAGTGAGTGAGTGGTATTTCGCATTTTTATACTATATAGATACAGAGTGATATACTCACGAAAAGTGACAACTTCAACAGACATAGTCACAAGTGTGACACGGTCGCACTACTAACTGATCTCCGCTCGTTGTTGAAAATTGTAAAAACATCAAGAAAGGGGCACTTTATGGTAAAATGTTCTTTAAGCATTTGTTTTCCGTTTTAAAATCAGAATTAATTATGCATTCTAAACCCTAAATATGATTATCAAATAAAAGCTGTAAAGGTAGATAGGAGAAAGCGGCGAAGAGTGAGAGGGAAGGCACTTCCTGGATGATGGATCGCCTCCCCTCTTTTATCCTGAGTTCTCATAACTTTGCCAATTATCTTGTCGGCGAGGCAAAACCCAATTTCTGTATCGGAAAAGCTCTGTACATAATCCTCCCGCATTCAAGAAACGCTTTTAAGCGGGAGCCTTGATTTTTTATTGTTTCTACAAATTAGTTATCTGTTTATTTATATTAGACTAGGGGAAATGCCTGCGTGCTTCACACGCCACCCCGTTGGGACCTTCTATACACATAACCATGTTATGGTTTCTTTATAATAAAGGTGTAGGATTAATAATAACTCCAAAGTTAAAATGGTAAATAATGTTAAATGTTGAAATCAAACTATTTCGTTTATTTTATAACATCAGTTATAAAAACGGTTTAAAGAACCAGCAAGGCTCAGGTCTACACATTAATAAAAACGTAAAATAAAAGTTAGAAATCAAATAATTGCTTCTAAGTTAGAAATAAGGTGTTAATGGAAATATTAGAGCAAACAGCTGTTTTAACTGTTATTTTATTCAATTGGTTGCTATGGTAATAAATGTAAATACTTGTGTCGGTTCATCAGTCCAGGCCTACAAATTTACAAATATTGAAATAAAAAATATTTTGATTAAAATTAAATATAGCCTATGTTACTCTGGGATATTGAAGCTTTTTATTAGTAAAACTATTTTTTCAATCGGTTCAGTAGTTCCGGAGATAACCCCCTACATACAAACAAACAAATTGTATCTCTTTATAATCTATTAATAGATTAATAAATTACAGCTTAGGTATCTCTGGTTCTAATTTTAGAAAAACTGGGAAATTATTTAATCAAAGATCTCCGTCCCATTAATCGTTCGTTTTCTATAACACTCTAGCGGAATTTCATTGGCCTCTTTTGAATGTCTAATTCCAAAATGTTGTTGATTTCATAATGTAAATTTGTAATCCTATGGCCTAAATCTAATTACGAAAAATTTGAATTTAACTGTCACTCCTTATTTTCCGTTTCAAAATAATGGAGTTTTCCTTTAAATTATTGATATTTATGAAAATTATAGGCTGTTTAATAAGAGTCATGTGATTTCATCATAACATATTATGTAAAACTGATTATCAAACCCTAAAATGGTTTTACGATTTATTTATTTTGCCGCAGCTGTATAGCGTTTTCTTTTAAAATTACAATAAAATGTAGATGTATTAAAAATCTGTGGAGCTTTTCTGTCTTCAACTTGTGTTGATTTGGCTGTAATTACCGTAGTAATATACCAATAAATTAGCTTATATAACAGCTGATTTTGAAAACGTAAAAAATAAATTATAGGCCTATTGAAACGCATGCATAGTAATTTGATTTTTAGGTTAGGCAGGCCTAGACGAGAGTGAAACAGTTTGAGAAGTTTAAAACTAAAAATAATGTTAACTTAATCTTGACAATCGTGTTGTGAAAAATAAGTTATAATCATAAAATATAGGCTTCGGTAATTTATTTCTCTTAAAATTATTATGTGAGCTATTTAGACACCGAATTTGTGCTCGCAAAGCAAGCAAGGATATTATATATCACGCAGATGAAATGTAATTAAGTATCCAAAGAGAAAGGATTTGATTAAGTAATTCCAGCTTAACTATTACTATATCATAATAAGTAATTTAAAAAGGATACAAACCCCCCCTCCCTGTTGTTAAAAAATCTGTCTGTTAATTCTCATTTCAAAAAAATATGTCGTAAGTACAACGTTCCATTATTTATTAAATAAAAAATGTAAAGTAAAGATTTTAAAATATTAATTCTATCCAAATATTCTATTCTAAGGACATCATTGAACACTATCTCTCTTAGCAACAATCATTAAAATAGTTCCTCCTCCCTGAACTTACCATAGACAAAGCTCTTTAAACTACAACATTTTCTTCAACAAAGAAGTAGAATGTTAAGCGAAAGTTAACTAGCTATAGGAAGTACTAAACGTATAATAAAGAGCCCGCACAAGACAAGCTTCACAACGGGGACCCCAACTTCAGACCATTAGTTGTGTGCAACCAATTCACTCGTTTCCAAAAGATCGGTATTACTTTTCAGAGGTGCCGCCGTCTTTGCGGTTTCTCGACTTAAACCCTCTTTCGTTTCGCTTTGTTTTCACTCTCAAAGTTGTTATTCGAACCCACTATTTATATTTAAAGCATCCGTGGGGATGAAAGTTTCCTCGAGGGCGGGGATTCATTTGGAACAACACGGAAATACGACAAAAGGTAGTTTATCGTTCTTAAACGTGAAAACAATGATTTCTGTTGGTAAAGAGGGCAGTGCTTTGGGTAATTTTTTAAAATGAGAATCAGAACAAAAGAGGACCTATTTTCTTAAGTTTGAACATAATGGGTAGAAACGTATTTCATTTAGCAAGTTTTACATGCAAAATGTGGAGTTGAGAACAACATAAATTAGCGGGCGTAAACAAAACATCTTTTGTAAGAGAAGATTTGAAATTTACAATTATCTGGAAATGATCTTCAATTTTAAATTAAATACGCATTTAATTTAACTTCTACTTCGAATTATTTAAATATTTCTAAAATATTTTAGCACTCTTCGTCAACTTTGAGGGATGTGCCTTGATTTGTTAGAAAAAACACTTATACCTACACTCATGAATACCAGTGCTTCGCTACGGAGAATGTTTTTTGAATCACTATGTTACATAATTGTAATATTTCACTCTAATTTTCTCATTCTTTTATTTCGCGAAAGTGAATTATTACATGTATTTTCAATTAGTTTGGTATTTATTGTTCATTTTCTTCCCGTGAATCGTCTTCGTCACGGTATGTGGGGTGACTAAAAAGTAAATCAATTAAAAATAAAGAATTCAGAGTGAAGAGCGTCTTCTTTTCAACGGCTAAATCTACAGAATGGTAAATCACAATCTTAGCAGGATGTTGCAGATCACCCAAATACGTCTTTCAATATGCGAATTCATAGTTCGGGATGGATTTGATCAGCTTACGCCTTTGAATATTTTCTTAAAATTAATAAGGGTCAAATTTAAGCTCTCTAGCTTTAAGGAAGAATACCAATTAATATTTATTGTTTTTAGGGGTTGTTATCACATTTATGGACTTTAGGAGCCCGTAACAAAATGTAAAACTGGTTTACTTTTTATATGTGTTTTTTCAAGAAATAAATGTACAAAATTAGCTTTAAGGAAAGTATACCAATTAATATTAATTGTTTTATGTGTTGTTACTACATTTTCCACCCCTTATCAGAACAAGACAAAATGTAAAACTGGTTTACTTTCTATATGTGTTTTTGAAGAAATAAGTGTACAAAAGTTTAGCTTTCTAGCTTTAAGAACATTATAACAAACAATATTTATTGGTTTAGTGGTTGTTTCAAACCTTAAAGGCCAAATATTTTAAAATACTTTCTTAGTGGGCCTTTAGCGCCTATGAGCAATACGTGTACCAAATTTTACGTTCCTATTCGGTAGGGTTTTCGACATCTATAACAAACAATATATTGTTTTAGGGGTTGATTCAACCCTTTGAGGCTAAATATTTTAAAATCCTTTCTTAATGCGCCTCTAGCACCTATGAACCATTTATGTAAGAAAATTCACATTCTTATGTGTTATGGTTTTTTAGATACTGTGATCAGTGAGTGGGTTTTGGATTTTGTATACTGTATGTAGATATAGCTTATTGTATGCAGTGTAGTAGTAGTAGTAGAAACTAGAATAGTGCATTGTAGGTACTGTAGGTAGAGTTTTGAAATGTATCATCGTTTACAAGCTTGTGATGTTATGTTAAATAAAAAAGTTTGATAATAGGAACACGTTCGAGAACCCGAGATCTACCTATTAATCAAACAGACTTAAATTATCCCTAATCATAATCCTAAAAACTCAATTTATTACTTTATGTATCAAAAGTTAGTAATAATTATAATTACACTTTCAGTACAACCATACTACGATAGTTACACTACATTTTGATAAACAAACTTTTATTAATTCTATATTACTAAATCTACTAAAAAGTTGTTTTATATATTTTGGGATATTTGTGTATTAAAATTCCTCAGCTCACAAAATAATAGATTAAGCAATACACATTATAAATCAGTCTGAAAGTTATCTAAATTTAATTAGATTTAGACAAATTTAGTAAAACTCAAATTAACTCCACCTCTAGTTATTTTTAAAATTGCCAATAATATAGTTTTGCAGCAACCTAATAAATATAATTTTATAAAATCGACTGTTTTCTCTTTTTAAATAAATTTAAACGTAAGTAATACTTCTACGTGAAGCGCCTAATACTTCACGGTCAACCAAAGAGTATAGAGCATGTGGATGGTTGTACTTATTGTATGATTTATTTGTCTTGAAAGTATAATAGAAATTCTGCGTCAGGAAGCAGACATAACTGAAAAAGTGTACGCATTAAAATGTTTTACTGAATTACATGAAATAAATTTGGGATACCAAAACGAAATATCATCATACATTTTAATCATATTCGGTAATTTTTACTATTAATGTGTCAGAACCAAATCTTCCTATACTGAGATATGTTTCGTATTTATGTATTCTAACATATATATATTTTTCGCCATAACCATTCAAAAATTAAACTACACTTTTAAAAAGAATCCATATTACATTACACTTAACACCATTTTCTAAGGTGCATACAGGATGTCCCATAAGTAAAGTGTCAAACTTTGGGGAATGGTTCTATTGGTCAAAATAAGAAATCATTTCATGTAATCGCTTCTTTTTCTAGATATCCACCATTTTGTTTTTTTGTACAAAATAATTCTTATCCAGAGAACTGTTTGACTGATTGAGTTGAAACTGGGCATGATGTTTAACCTAACAATGATATATCTGAAGAAAAAGAAGCGATTAAATCCAATCATGAGTTTCAAAACAGCGGCTGTTTGAAAATTTAATACCTAAATTTTAACTGTACGGCTCAAAAACCGTACATTTTAACAAACCAAATTTCAAGATACCTTTTTAGTAGCTCTTTTGATTCCCTTTCGGATGGTGTAACTGTCAAAACAATTGGATGAAGGATAATAGCTAAGTTAAAGATAATGACAGCAAATGTACATACAATATTGCTGTGTTTACTTTGTTGATACAGGATGTCCTGTTGAATAAACCAATGATTGCACATAACGTAACTATTATCCTTAATCCGATTGTTTCGCAATTACACCACCCGATAGGGAATCAGAAGGGCTACAAAAAAGGTGTCTTAACTGCACCTAAATACAAAATTTCTTAGAATTCGTTAGAGCCGTTTTCGAGATTCACGACAGATACAAAGACCCAAGAATTGCTCATTTAAAGTAATAGGATAACAGCATAATATGTACATAATATATTGTTGTGTTTACTGTTTTGGTATAGGATGACGGGTTGAACAAACCAATTACTATACATAACAGCCTCCATTTTAAAACTCATGATAGAATTTAATCGCTTATTTTTCTTGAGATATATCATTGTTAGTTTGTTAGGTTAAACTTCATGCCAATTTTGAACTCAATCAGACAAACCGTTCTCTAGATAAGAATTATTTTGTAAAAAAAACAAAATGGCGGATATCTATAAAACGAAGCGTTTTCGGGTCTGTGTTTAAATAAACTTTTCTATTTTTTTTCTTATTTTGATCTATAGAACCATTCCCCGAAGTTTGGCACTTTACTTATGAACCACCCTGTATACATGTCATGCATGAGAAACGTTAACGTAGATTTTTTCTAAACAAAATATGCAAGGCTTCCTTAAAATATCCAGTTGAAGGTTTCGGTGTATGAAAATGGTCATAATAAATGCAGAAATGACTGAAGAAAGTATCTTCAAATCCAAAAATTATTGACCATCTTGGCTATAGTATACTTTATTTTTTATTACTTCGACAGAATTTTGTTGTTAAACTAAAATTGACAACGCGTTATTAACAAATGACCATCCCTTAACAAACTTACTCAACCTACCAGATTTACAAGACAAATGAACTGTGAACAGTGTTTCTCAATTCTGTTTTAATTTCGTTAAAAAGTATTTTCCAATTCAATTATTTATTCGAATAGAATACCAAGTTTGATATATTGTTAACATTTCTTCATACTGCTGTAACATAATTAATATAACAAACAGTGTTATTATTTTTACAATTAGGATCAAATTATTATTCAATTTACTTTCTTTGATGACAATTAATTTTACTAATCGACTTTTGCTATAACTATTATTATTAAACAAAAAACGTTTCAAATCACATTGCTTCTTAAACTTGTTTCTCAGTCACTTTCACATAATTTATAATATTATAAAAAAATATATTTCTTACCTCGAAAATAATTATTACGTGTGTTACATCAAAAACAAAAACTTACTTCAACACAGACCATTGTAAAACACCGTTTTTATCAACCTGATTTCACAAAGTGCTTTGATTATAAAGGATTGTTTTCTATTAGAAATGTAAGAACCAAACCAGGTATAAACAACTCTTCTAATTCTAGAATCATTAATTTTCTACATGAAATTTGATGACAGACTTTACGATTTTAGACTTATGGGTATTTATACAACTAAATTAAGTCAAGGTCTTGTCAAATTTAATCAACATTTTCAATTCTCAAGTAAATTAGTACGAATTCAAAACTAAATAAAAGGATTGAAATGGATTAACTTTTGTAATTGGACACAATTTAATTAACTTTTACATGAATAAAAGAAAGTTAGTCTTCGTGTATTTTTCATTATCATATTATCATATTCATTATTATCGTAGAGTACACTGATCTACTGAAGAGAACATACGTCCGTTTAATTAGAGCTATTTAACTGATACAATTGGTAACGGCTACACAATGTATTTTGAGCGGCTATTGAATACAGGCTGGCCATGCTTGTCCAATAATTACTGCCACAACACCTGAACTGGTCGTTTCTCATTAGACGCCATTCATTACTCTTATTGCACAGTACTTTATAATTAAAGTCTCTAACTTCAATTAAAACGTCCATTAATTTGATTTATAAAAAGATAAATAAGCGGTTATCATTACACCTATTAGATATAAGTAGTTACGTTATTAATGGAAATTTAGTTTTACAAATGTATAAAATAGACAATGTGTAACTTGACGTAAGTAATAATTCAAGTGTCTTAGGAGTAATTTTTCACTAACGTTTTATAAACTGATTGATATTGTATCTATGAAGGAAAATGATGCGGTGGACCGCATTATTGTTACTACTAAGGATTTACAATCATGTATATCAAAAGCGAAAAATGTTAACAAATGTATGCTTATTAAAATGTTTACTGAAATCAATCGGTAAATTGACGGGTAACTAACGAAAATCGGTAAATGTTCGAATTTTAATGTTGAAACTGTACCTTCAAAAAAACTACAGTTGTGATTTCAATAAGTACATGTACCTCAAACTTGTTTTAAATAATTATTTGAAGGGAACGATAGCTATTGAATTATCGTATCGTAATGTAATATAAAGCATCAGTGGTAATAATTAAATTATGGTAAAAGTTGGAAGAATTAGATGGTTTTCTCTAAACGCAATTTTCGTAAATATTCTTTAAAGTGAGATACTGCTTATATATAGCTCAGGCAGCAGGGAGTTAAAAATGAAGTTACTTGGAAAAAAATGCGGGAGAGATGAAACTTGGTAATATAGTACATTTTGTCATCCTAAAAAACATACTAACTTTGCGACCCACACCACTTGAGCTTACGCCGCCATCTTGGAAAATGGTGGCCAAATTCAGGGTTTTTCCAAATAACTTCAGTTTGGTGCGTCCTAGAAAATAAAGTTTCGTATAAGAATTATAGAAAATTTAATTTTGTAAAACGTTTGTTTTAAAAAAAATTCTGTGAAATAAACAGTTTTTGAGTTAAGTGCCATCGTGTGTTGTGTATTTATAGAAACTGCATGAACACGCTATATCACCAGAAGTTGATGAATTGTTTATTTAAATTTTTGCTATTATGAAACACATCGATTTTAATTTTTGGGTTTTAGGGATGGGAAAACAGCTAAATTACAAATGGAACATTTTTAGTAGTTTGATACTTTACATTGAGTATTCACACTTTTTGATGCGAAGAAACAATATCTGGGCACCAGATATAAAAAAAAGATTTTTAGGCGTTTAAAAATATTTTTATTACTAAATTGTTTGAAGGTTAGAACAGCCAAAGAAACTTAAAAATCGTAAAATTAATCTTGATCTTTACATAAACTGCATTAAGTATTAAAAACAACAACATTTTATTTAATTGTCTGAAAATGCATACAATTTAGTGTTTATTTTAAATGTGTTGAATATAGAACAAAACAAAATAATGCTAGAGCAAATATTCGTCAGCAATTTTGGCGTGTGAGACAATTTCTGTAGTATGACTTTAATTAAATTGATTTATCACGCTACAATTTTAAATTTCAACTCCCCTTAAATCTCGCAAGTTCCAAAAAGGGTAATCTGAATTTTTAAATCAGAATTGAAATCATTCAATATACATGCACAATTATGGACGAGTGTGAATTCATTTCTAACTAATAACTTGTAAGAATATCACTTATGTAGCCTCAAAATTGCTTTAGCAGGTCCAAAACCCTGCTTTTTAATTACAAAAACAAAATATATATATTTCCAAAAACCTCGTTTGGCAATTTTTACTAATTTAAAGGGCGGGGTTTGTCTTTACTCACCCAGTAAATTAAAAAGCTTTTATAATTTGTTTTTTTTTTAACAACTTTTCTTTAAAATATATTTTAAATTATTAGTTTATAAACAATTTGGATATGACTGAAATGTAAACCACTCAACATTTTTTACGGATAAATTTTTCCGTTATTGTTTACTTTATAGTTATTTGGTTTTGGATAATAACTATGGGTCATTAAAAAATCTGGATAAAAGACTTAATATCCTCAACATAAAAAAGCAATGCTTTGACATCTCTTAAAAACCCTGTCAATAAATCCTTTCTAACATGCAACGAAACTATATATTATATGTAATTATTTTTAATTTTTAATAAATTACCTGCTTACACGCTTCCTCATCCAGGGTTAATTAATTTAACCCTTGCTGAGGAAGAGTGTAAGCAGGTAATTTATTACAAATTAAAAATAATAATAAATAACACCACTGTAGGCTGCAAAAAGAATTGAGATTGTTTTCAATGTCGCATGCGAGGTATTCAGTCTATTAATTCATAAATGCAGTAAAACTGTACAGTTGAGATAACATTGACCAATATCGATAGGATCATGATAGCTCATTGGTAGAGTATTTCCCCGGAAAGGCAAAGGTCCTGGGTTCAAATCCCGGTCTTGGTCCATGTTTTTTCACTTGTAATTTAATTAATTATATGTAACTCTTACTAACGTATCGTATACAGTTACTATTCCCTTCCCAATGGTTTTTGTTTTATTGAGAAGGGATGATTTTTAATGTGTGAAATATTCAATACAATTTGTGTTGCCCACGACCATACAGTTTTGCTGGTTGCCACTTTGAGGGTTAATGTTTAAAATGTTACAATTCAGTTTATTTAAATAATATTTGTTTTAGTATATTAAATCTATCAGCCATGGAGGGTGTAGATTTTGACGTGGATGTGGAGTTATTCATTGAGGAGATCAAACAACATCGCTCAATATGGGATGTGCGAAGTGAAAAGTACAAGGACAGGGGAAAAAGCAATCGGCATGGGAGGATGTTTCAAAAACATGTTTTTAAATTTTCAGAAAAAATCAGAAAATGAAAGAAATCCAATAAGTTTCTTTTCTTTTATAAATTTGAACTTGTGTTCGATCCTTCTCGTAGGAGGAACAACACTGCAATGAAGACAGTCCCCAAAATGAAAAATTTCCAAGGTATCAAAGAGATAGGATTGAAATGACGCTACGTAATATGTCCTCATGTGCACTGAAACTCGATGGGTATCAAACAGATAGGATTGAAAACAACTATCGCCGCGTCCCGCACCGGGCCAGATTCATTTGCCGTTGATACCAAAAACAACGAAACATTTGAGTAATACACGTTGTGACTCATTTACAACGTGTTTAATAATGTTAAAATTATTGTTTCAGGAAAATCCCTACACATATGTTGTTTTTTCTGACTTCATGAAACATTTATGCCAAATTTGAAGAAAATCGAACAACGCATTTGGTCGTAATCGCGTAACAAACCAAACACTTGAGATGCCTTGGTTTTGAAACTGGACCTCGATAACCTCAGTCAATTATGTATGTTACACTCGATCTATGTTTACATTAGACATGTTTTTAAACATAACACCCACTTTAATCAAATCATGAGGGCCCTGAGTTTTTAAACAAATCCTTTGATTCAATATCTTTATACACAAACAAGTGGAGTTAAGTGTCCGAACTCATTAGCTATCTATACTGACAACTCGGATAGTCTTTTAAACCCAGTGCATATAAAACTATTTTAAATTTTTGTTAAAAAGGTAGCCTATTTTAAATCCAATATCATATTTACTGTGCAACCCATAAGCAGTATAACATTTAAGTCAGATATCATGACTCAACTTTATAATTAGAAAATGGTTTACATATTTGTAGAACTAGTAAAATTCTGAAATTTATCGTTTACAAAAACCATTCATTAGTGTTTTAACCATTAACGTTTAGTTTATACGATAAAACAGCCAACTTATGGAGAAGTTAAAACGACCGGAAAAGCTAAATACGGAAACTAGAACGTCTAAACATTATCGTTTAACTTAAATAATTATTGTACTTTAAGACTTGTATTTTCTATATATTTTGGAATAGTTTTTATTGCTTCCTTTTTAGACGTCTTAATATTTTGTTTTCTTCATTATATAAAACTAATGTATATAATGTATAGGCTTTGATTGCTAGATTTGAAAATGTTTATTATCAGAAAGAAAGCATAAATTTAATTTGTTTTTAGCCCTCCGTAAATCTTGGAAAATTTTGTAGTTTATGTCTATTTTAAAATGTAGGCTGTGATATTTTAAATATAATAATATATAGATTGACATAATTTTCTGAACACTATGAGTTTCTAAAGTTAAATATAAAACTTGGAAACTTTTAGGATATGATTTGAGGAATGGAAACTTCAATTAAAAAGAAGAAGGAACCATTTTTCACTTTTTGGAAAAGTCTGAGTGAAATCATAATTTTGGTTACCCTTTTTAGTGACAAATCTTATAAAAGGTCTTGTAATTACCTACAACCGTAACAATAATGGTGACCAGAAAATTGTGCACTTAAATTCATCATCGATACAGTTTGATTGGCAACTATATTTTAATAAATTACGTTTACTTTAAGGTTTGGAACCTTTTTCTGTAAGTGACCTGAGTATTGACAGATTGCCTTGTCAAACCTTTCTTTACGTATTTTTCGTATAAACCTGATCTATGAGTTTTCCTGCAATAAGAGTTACCATTTAAAATTAGCGAGTAGGCCAATTGGCCATAAAGATATTACTTTTTAATATTAATTTAAAGTGTTAATTTAGATTTACAGTACTTTAGAAGTTTATATAAGGTGAGCTGGGACATAACGGGTACTATACGAAATTTAATAATCCTTAAAGAAGCCAAACGTTTAAGTCAGATCACTTTCCATCAAACTCTGAAATTGTGAAATTAAAAATGTATTTAAAAAATGTGAATTAATAAAACAATCTGAGGTTCTCTACTGAATTAGGCCAAATGTTAAAATATCAAACACCTTTCCTTCTACAAAACACTTGAGAGATAAGTGCTAAATTTAATCTAGATGTGCCAAATTATTTGTAGGCCTAACTGGTCGAATTTATACTACTTTTAATTGCATGCAAGGATATGGGTCCTATTATGTAGTAGCTTTTGATGACCATTCGAGAAGTTTATAGTACTAGATCATTTTCTCTAGTGGATCATCTCTCGTTAAACATGCTCAACATGAATAATGAACAATAAACAGATTATTGATATTAATATTCATTCATGTTTAAAAAATAAAACTACTTGCCAAACTTTGCCACCAACATAATTTCATTTTATATACATATATATATATGTATATAAATTTATTATTATTACATAGATATATCAAGCGGAGTTTTAAACCTAGGCAATGTGAGTTAACCAATCATCTAGAAAAAATATCATAATAGTAATGTGTAATTTCTAAACGTTTATTAAACTGGAATAGGACGCAATATTCATAATACTAAAATTGTGTGCTATTTAATTAATCTCGATGTGCCAAATTATTTTTATTCGATGAAGGCTTTAACTGGTCGAGTCTGCACTACCTTTATTTGCATACAAGTATATGCGTGCTATTGTCTAGTAGCTTTTGATGACGATTCGAGAAGTTTATAATACTAGATCATTTTTAATCACTTTTAATCAACTTCTCGAATTTGGATTAAAACAATCCTCACTAATTAATTCATTCTTGTAAAAAATACAATTTTACCTAATGATGCTAACACCAAAATAACGCTGTTCTCTTAACACAAATTAGGTACAAAAAAAAACACAAAATAATTCATTATATGATGCTAATGTACATTTTGTATAACCTTGATGAGCATTTTGGTAACCAAGTTAACAACACTGTAGGGTGTTCGCTAACCCTAACCATTTATTCCATCCGATGATGGTAACATAGTACGTCAGGTTTGTATTAATTATACATTACCATCATAAATAATTATTTGTTGTAATACTTTTGTGTATTTTGTACCTAATTGTAGCAGTGTTAAAGGGTAATTTCGCCACAGTGCTCATCGAATATTTAATAATAATCTAGATTAAATAAAACTTACTTTATGATAAACAAGAACATTTTTATTGAATCTGAAACTAGTTTTATCCGCCTAGAAACTCTTTACCTGGTTGAAGTGTTTATACAGATTATTGAACTCGGATTAAAAGAACACATTGTAATAAGACGCACAATTCGTGACAAGCTCCTACCATTTTAGAAAAGCCTCTTGCCATGTCTGACCTTACTTACAGAAGAGTTTTCTGACCAATATAAGGAACGTATTTGTATGTTAACAATGCGGAATGTTTAACAACAAAGGGTACAATTTAAGTCATGAGAAGCTCGGAAGATAAAATCACTTTAATTGTAGTTCAACACCTTCTCTCGTCTGACCCTGCTCGAGCACGGTTTGAACTTTACTTTCACTGGCGATTTATGGCCAGAAACACTTCGCCCCGCCTACTCATCCAACTTAGTATGTAGTCTACTTGTGGGATCTCTACAGTTTCTGTGTTATTTAACTAAATAAAATAAACGATGTACTAGCATTACCTAACATTCTCAACTGCAAGCGGAAATCTAAAACAATTAAATATAACTGTCACTGTACAGAGCGAGGCAGAAGACTGAAATACAATTGTTGTCATGGATTCTTGTGCTAATGGAATAGCCAAATATACGGCATTGGATAAATGTTGGCCTAAATTACATACAGAGCATACCAAAAAGTAAGATCCAAAAATTCTGTATGTCCAAATATGACAAAACGTAATTTTTACAGATTTTATTAATTTCACTCACAAGCCAATAAGCTGTATTACATTAAAATTCACAACTTTGAACAATTAATATCTCAACAAGGGATAAGATTTTTTAAACTATTTTCCCAAAAATGTGAATTGTGTAGGCTAAACTGCAATAAAAATATGAAATTAGTTTTCATTTGTTGTATAAAAGAAATACTTTTTGTGATTTTCAAACCGTTTACAGTGTAAAAATGAATTTTGGAATAGCATAGGTCAAAATCTTCCAAACGTTTGTTTCCTTCTTTATTTCTGAACTAGGAGCTGAGACATAAATTATCTTAATCCGTTGCTTCACTACGTAAAAAGAACTGGCCTAATTTTGGTATGATATTATTGATTTGTGGAAAAATATGAATTATCTATTACAATCAAGTTATTATAATAGATTATCAGGTATTATATTGTGATTTAGTGGATTTTAAAATCCAAACTAAGAATCCTAAAGTTACGATTTGAGCTAGATTCATTCAGTTGATGCAACGTTATAGTAGAGGTCTACTCCAGAGAATTAGAGTATTTGTTTGTTCATAATGGCTATTAAAAAGTATTTCAACCTATTGCATGTCCTTAACGTAAAACGTAAAACTGATAACGATTAAAGCAGATTAAAGAGAATATAAACTGCGAAGGCAAATTTTGTAAAAGTACATGCTATATTAAAAACATGTTTACGAAAACAAACAAAATGTTTTTGCGGAGAAAACGTTTACCTTATTGGATTTTTTACTTCACATCGTAAACACAGGAATAACCTGAATGTATGTAAATTCATTCTAATTCAAAATCTGTTGTTAAGTTAGGGCTCCTAAAACCCTATCATATACACCTAGGCCTACATCATACATAACAATCGGTAATTGAGATTCGGCAAAAATGACCCAATTGTAGCACATTATTTATTTTGTACTGTATTTATTAAAATAGGCATCATAGTATACCAAACCACTTCTTTTCTTTGAACCATTTCCTGGATTCAATTATACTTCCTTCGTTAGGAACATTGAGGATGTGTTTGCTCCATATCACCTTACGAAATCCGCATCTAACACTAAAACAATATATTCAATAGGTCAGCTTCTTTGTCTGTGTTTTTGTTTCTTATTTTAGCTACAAAAATTTATATTTTCGTAAAGCTGCGTTATAGTAAAGAGTAACCACAATAATATAAAGTTTGGTGAAAATTATGGTTATTTTACTGTCAGCGTAGAAAATTACTGCTAAAATCTGTAAACGACTGATTTTGTAATCAACATAACCATGTAATGACGATAAAACGGTATGAAAATCGAATAAAAATATCTCAAATTGTAAACGTACAAACAGACGAAAGTTAATTTGTCTTTATATTTTTACAGTTTCTATATATTCTTCCGGGTCTACTCATTGGAACATGTGAATACCGTTCAATGTACACAAGCACTCCCGTGAGACCTGCTATCAAGCGACCAATCAACGGCCTCCGTTGAACCGTAACATGGCACTCGACCCGTGCCTATTGTCCGCAACAGACCTAATCAACACACATGACAGTCTACAATCCAACTGATCCAAAAAGTGAATCACCCTGAATAGTTTTTCTTTAGAGGGTTGTGCCGTCGGGCGCACTTTGGATTATTTTCCAAATCCCTATAGATTATTCTAAACCTCCCCTTTCGCTAACTCTCTTTAATTGGACTGCATTATAAGGGTACCGACTCTGTTGTATTATGCACTGAATGATGTAGGAAACAATGCAATTTATGGTGAATTACGCGGTGTAATACATCAACTAACATGTGTTTATATTTAAACATTAAAATGACTACGATGGAAAGGGGAGGGGGGAAATCTCATTTGAAATAGGACATAAATATTAGAGGAGAGTCGGGCATGAGTCATCGAATCAACGTTCGGTTATTTACTGCCGTCCAGGAATTCAGATTACGTTGGGGCCGTTGCTCCAAACTCAAACATTCGCTCATCACTCGACAAATACAACTAAACGCAATTAAATTTATTCGGGGAATAGGTTTGTATCAAAGGATTTGGTAGCGTAAAAATAAATTGATTACTTTAGCCAACATAAAAACTATTTTTGTTGTGTACAAACTATGTTCGAGTAAAGTTCGGTATGTTGCAATGTCTAGTGTTAACAGCTGATGTTAAGGACGAAGAACAGATTTAAACTTGTAAACTGAATGAAAGCTGAGCTTGAAGTTACTTGTTTAAGTACATGTTGCTTGTATTTTTAACAGTGTTAAAGTTGCAATTTGGTTTTTATTCTATTTTTACGATAATAATTTTTTTCAGTTTAATAGTATACAAAGACTGGGCCAACTTAAAATTGTATTATGATATTTCAGTAAAACAATATAATGAACTAGAATTAACTAAAAAAAATCCAAAAAAATGTATGTCAGAAATCATTAATAATGAAAAAACTTTAATATTAAAAAGTCATCTGGTTCACTTTCTGTATCAGAGTGCTGTGTAGGTAAAGTGTTCAATTCGTCGGGTTTCTTTTAAACCTCGCTGATAGCACGAAAAAGATAGTATGTAGCCTTTCCTTATAGTCCGACAGTAATAATAATAATGGGCAATAATTAATATACTAACTTATATATGTTTACAAATTCGAAACATAATGTAACTAAAAACTAAACGTTAGAAAACTTCAGGCTATCTTTTTCTTTTTTTTTTTTTTTTTGTTCTCGAGTATATATTGAACAAGAACTAACGAAACACACAGAAACAGAGAAACTATAAAAATATGAAGCAAAAATTTAACACACGGGAAGAATTAGTGATTAAAATCCAAACGCTGCTGAAGTTATTAGAAACCAACATCGTGAAATACAAATTTAATTGAAATAATCTTGTTTAGAGCACTATAACCAATTTTAAATTAGTAATATTTTTTTAATACTTTTTTAATTTTAATTTTGTATTTGCTTGGTTTTCTTTGTCTTCAACCTAATTTTAATAGTAGTTTTCGTTACTAGTCAATAAAGTAGGCTTTTTTGGGACGATATCGTGTTTAACGGACGAGGCTTTGCCGAGTCCGGAAATTCGATTAAGTCACAAAAACTACTATTTAGGACGAGTTACGAACAATATTTTTCACTACATTGTTGGTTTTACAATTTTTGATTGTTCTGCTAAATACACAAGTATTACATCATCACTTACTTGTTGCAGTTCTACGTTTTTTCCTATACACCATAAGGTAAACTTGGTGTATTCAGCGTCATATAATATGGATTTGGACTTTTTTGGAAGTAAGTTTTCACTAATTTGTTTGGCTTCCAAAGCAATATTACTTATTTGGTCCATTTCCACTGTCACTACTCCAAAATACAGAAACACTGAATGAATCAGGTTATGTAAGAAACAAACAAAGTTTGTTATATATATTGTTGAAGCATTTTACAGTATCAGAACAGCTGATTTGTTATTCAGGTAAGCTTTGACATCCTTTCGAGTCCGTAAAATTTTACGGACTAGTCAGCAAAAAGCTATCTTTAGGGACTCAAAACGATCCGTAATACAGCTGTTTTTGAGACAGTGTAATGAAAAATAAATTTTCAAAGTGTCTTAAGATTTTTTTTACAGTTCTGTTTCGTTTTGGCGTAATAGAGTTTTTTTTTTTTGTATGTTTGTAATAATTTATTATGGACTTTATTATAATTTTTTTCATAATAATTTGGTTATAGAGTAATTTTGGATATTTTAAACAACTACCAAGATACAACAGATTTAGTGTTTATCCAATACATGCTTATCTTTTAAGTAACAGAAATAAAATTACACCGTTATGTTTTTCATTAAAAAAGGGAAATTTATTTGTTTCTTTTTTTTTTTTTTTTTTTTTTTTTTTTTTTTTTTTGTAAAGGTATCGGTTTTCGAGATATTTTACATTAACAATTTTATAAGGCCGCCATTTTGAAAATCTATAAAACAACTTTTGGTTTTTGTACATGAGTAAAAGATGTCACACTAAATATGAATCCAAAATTTGCGTTCAATACATTTTCTACATCCAAATTTATTCAATATTTTGTGAAAAAAATTAAATGTTGGATAACTTTAAAACGAAGCATTTCCGAGCTTATGCTTATACGAATGTTTACAATTTATTTTCAATAGTAGAACACTTCTTGAAACTGACTAAAGACTGAGAAATAAGACTGAGAGATTAGAAAGTTCAAAGTTCAGCTTTAATTGTTGTTCAATCAGACTTAGGCCTATACTAATGAGAATAAAATCTTTTTTTACAGTTAATCCGGGTTTTTTTTTTTTTTTTTTTTTGAAGTTTGTAGTAATACGTTAATTATTATATCCTATAATACGATAGTAATACAAAATTATTTGGCCAATGAATTTTAAGACATTAGGTTAGCTGAAAATAAAAATACCATATTGTATAGTACTTGAAATAGTCTTCATTTTTTGAGGATATCAAAAGAATGTCTTTATAATTATTATTAATCATGTGTTTTTCAAGATATTTCTGCACAATTTAATTTTCGCGAAACCCATTCCCAACCCTCTATTTCTAAAGAAAATACAGTGTTAAAGGTACTCATTACTCAAATAGTACAGGGAAAACTAACCTTCTTTATGAAAATAGCGCAACAACATTTGTTTAGTAATTATTTTCATAGTGATATTTTACGGAAAAGTTATAGCTTTCGTATACATTATGAAAATGTATGTGTTTTATTCAGGCAGCTTTAGGAGAGAGTTGTAATCTCCCTTCCCTGGTCGCCACCACTATACATATAGAGGATGATTCAGGCAGAAACGGGAACACTTTCAGCCAGTGTTCTACTAATGAAAATAAATTTAAAAAAGGGGTTTTCACAAAATATTGAATAACTTTCGACAATATAAAATGTATTGAACGCAAATTTCGGATTCATATTTTTAGTGTGACATCTTTCACCCATGTACAAAAACCAAACGTTGTTTCATATATTTTCAAAATGGCTTTCAATGTAAAATATCTCGAAAACCGATACCTTAACAAAAAATAATAAATAAATAAATACAAAAATGTTTTTCTTTTTTAATGACAAACATAATGGTGTCATTGCATTTCTGTTAGTTAAAAGATAAGCGTGTTATACGCTAAACACTAAAACTGTTGTATCTTCGTAGTTCTAAATAATAATATCCAAAAATAATCTAGTACCAAATTATTATGAATAAATCATGATAAATTATTACAAACTTACAAAAAAAAAGGTTTTATTACGCCAAAACTAAACGGAATTTATTTTAAAAGTAGGTGTAAGACAAAGAAAACCACGAACATAAAAAATAAAAATGAAAGAGGTACCTATTAAAAAAGTATTACTAACTTAATTGAAAAATCATTTATAGTGCACTAAATAAAATTATTTTAATTAAATTTGTATTTCGCGACGTTGGTTTCGAATAACTGCAACAACGTTATGAATTTTAATCAGTAATTCTTCCCGTGTATTAAAGTTTTTCTTCGTATACTAAAGCTTTCGTACGACCTAACAGGCCAATTTATTGGTCTACCACGTCCAATCCAGTTTTCGAATGTTTCATTTAAATGACTCGTATCGTCTATTGGGTAATTATGGGATGATATATCTTGCTGGAAAATAAGTTCACGCCTTGTAAGTAGAGGAACTTCTTCTAAGAGAGATTGAAAGTTATTTTCCAAAAAATATATACAGCACCAGTAATCGTTAGACGCCTTTGAAAATAAATGGTCCCAAAAGCGTGTCATAAATAATTCCATACCAAACGTTAAAGTGAAACCTATCTTGGAATAAAGTTTCGATTGTGTAATTTGGACTTTTGGATTTTATTCACTGCACACATGAGAATAATTTCTGAAGTTAAAAATTCCAATTCTTGTAAACTTCGTCAGAAATAAAATAAAATTTACCTTATCATCGTTGTCTTCAAGCCAACAGCAAAAATTTAATCTTATCTGTAAAATCTCTTGGTAATAGGTTTTCCACCTTCTGGTAGTGGAAAGGTTGCAATTTTTCTTTTCTAAGTATCGCCATACTTTACTTTTCGTCAATCCAGTGCGAAAAGAAATTCTTCTTGTACTGAGACTTGGACTAAGTTTTATGTGTTGAATTATGTTTTCTTCTATGTAACATGGTGACGTTTGGCTGTTCAACTGAATATGGAGAAGATGGGAATGACCCATTTGTACATACACACCGGAAAACTGAAATAAAGGTTTTGGTATTTGGAATTCGTCTACTTGGAAATCTCTTCAGATATTAGCGCTGTGCCTGTTCTGCTTTTCCATTACAAAACCCGCACACAAAAACAATATCAGCGTATTCTTCATTCGTAAACTTGAATGTCATATTTTAGTCCACGGTTATTAAATAAATAGTAATCCAAACTACTCATCATTTGAAATGTTTGCTAAATATTTCATTGTAGATAAGCTGTTAGTACTGCCAAAATAGGAAATTAATAAATTTCTACTAAAATATTTTTACTTTTTAGCCAATAACTCAGTTATTTTTTAAGTTACCGATATAATAAAGAAAAACTTACATGTTTTTCATTAATAAAGAAAAATTTGGTTTCTTAAAATTTATTTATAAAATTAGTGGTTTTCGAGTTATTTTACATTAAAAATTTTAAACGGCTGCCATTGTGAAAATATATGAAAAAACCTTTTGTGGTCTTGTACATGGGTAAAAGATGTCATACCAAATATGTATCCAAAATTGCGTTCAATATATTTCCTAAACCCAAAGATATTAAGTATTTTGTAAAAAAAAAAATGGTGCATATCTGGTAAACGAAGCATTTCCGAACCTATGTTTTTACGAACTTTTTTCTTTATTTTCAATAGATGACAAGTCCTGAAAGGTTCCCCATTTCATCCTGACTCATCCTGTATAGTGATAAATACAATCCATGTTTATATTTATTTTTATATATGACGTGTTAATACCTTTTTAATAGGTTTATTATAATTTTGGAAATATTTTCTGGACAGATGGTGTTTAGTCCAACACAAGATTTAACGATTACTGTCAATGGGAAAGTGGAGAACCTGATGTGAACATCTATTTTGAATTATTTAGTGTTTAAATTTCACAGTTTCTAATTTAAATTTACTGAAATTTGGTTAGATAGTTTTCAATGGAAAAGTAGTTACTTTATTATAAATAAAATTTTTCTCGGGTTATTTAAAACCAATATTCTGTCAATGTTTTATTAAATTTTATATGTAGCTCTCAGTTGTTTATATAGCTCAATAGTGTTTATACGTTCGGAAATAATTGATTGTACATTTGTTATTGTGTAATTAATCATGTAATGTCTCAAACTTTAATTCTAATAAAACCTACGTCATCCACGTCATCTACTAGATCCAACTTACCTTTAGGATAAAAATGGAAGAAGTGGTGACCAGAGGTTTATCGAACAAATTTTCATATTATGAAAGAACACATTAAATTTTCTGCAAAAACATCAAAAATATCCGCTGGAAATAATTATTATAGAAAATACGAGAGAAATAAAACTCGAAAATATAGAGGTTTAGTCATTTTTGATATTTTTTCACTAAATAAAAGAATCAAATCACTTAATATACACAAAAAAAAAGATAAACGATAAGTTGACTAAAGAAAACTAACGAAAGAAATAACGAAAATGTACTTGAATTTACTAAATAATTTTCGAAGACGTTTAGTTTGAAAACAATAAACCGTATAAAATAACATTGAATGCACAAATGGGATGGGATAGAGCACTGATTTGACACAACGTTGCCACATTGAAAATATAACATATGCATATATAAAATAGCCTGAAGTTCTAACTTACAGTCTCTAGTCTCAGTATGTTTCTAGTATGTAAACATATTATAAGTTTGTAACACTTCTTAGTTTGCTAAAACGGGTTTTAATTTCTAAACATATATATTATATAGGTAGCACTGCTTACTTCATATAATCTAGTCGCAACAAATCTGGCAACATTGTTAGATCGGGTAATAAAAATGGCTTTAGATTGTCTATGTTAAATCCCATAAGCAACTATTGCTTTAGTAATATGTTATGTTGTATTTGTTTTAGATTGATTATAATGGATTTCCCGTGATCAGTTAAGTGTATAATTTCGTTATAGGCCCATATAAAGGGAAAAGTGAAAATATTCTGTAATTCTATTAAAACCTATTTTCACCACGTCACTCACTAGATCCAACTTCATTTTATTAAATATACACGTCCATAAAATCAAACACGTTGACAACGTAAGTATTTATTTCTTCAACAATTTGATGAATAAAAACACATTATATGTATAATATACTTATTTTCTGTGTGTACTATTGGAAAACACAGTTTCGCATCGTGAAATAGAAACGTACAGGTCTAAATCAATATAAATGTTCCCGATCCTTCTTACGTATTCCATGAATAATATTTCCTAACCTAGGAGTAAATCCGGTTCCAGAATACACGCCGGGACGATCTAAACAACTGGGATAAACTACACTCCGTCAATGTGCGATTGAAATGTGAGATATTTGGTGAAAAGGGAAAGAATGAGGTAAGGGAAATTGATTATATCGGCTGAAGGGTGAATACAGGTTGGAGTATTATTTGACATTTAAACCTTCGATTATGATCGTACAGCGATCGATTAGTTGTCATTTATTGTAACAAATGGAAAGAAGAAATATTTACAAATAAGTGAGAATTATAAGCAATAGAAAATCATACAGTTTCGTAAATTTATTACTAAACAAGGTCATACACTAAGCTGATTAAGTGATAACACAGTACATTTCTAAGTTCATGAAATATAAAAAATTTATGATTTAACTTATTTAAAAAATCTAAATCTATATAATTAAAAATGTAAATGTTCGTTTGTTAAAAATTTTAAATCTCCGAAAGTTTTTCACC
>JAGFPH010001766.1:60781-80946 GCA_018207615.1 Philaenus spumarius | reverse complement strand
ATAACCTAACCCCAAAATCCACTTGACAGTTTTTATGGTATTGACAGCAAAATACAGTTTTAAATGGGAAATGTAGAAATAAATAAATAAAAAGTAATAACTAAGCAAATTTACTTATTAATACAACAAAAGTAAAGAAATAGATCATAATTAATTTTATGAACAACGTCCAAATACTTGACAGTAAGAATTATTAATGATAACATTAGTCTTCAAGATTAATTGGTTAGACCACTGATTAATTGGTCGACCACGAGTGTGGTCAGATATACGATACGAATATATAAAGTAATTGTACTAAAAACGAAAATGTTTTTGTTTGTGTATTACGATTTAACTCAAAAACTACTTATCCGATGTTGATTATTAACTCCTGCATCAAGTGTTACTGTTTCAACAAGATTTTTACTTGGAAAGTGCGGAGCAGTGAATGGTAAAGTAAATTTAGTTTAAACCACCAACAGTTTAGCTGGCTCAACAGTTAAGATAAACCAAAACAGTAAGCGGAAGAAATGGAAAAAATAACAACAGATGGCGCAGATCTGTAAATTATGGTTTTCCTACAATAACCGTTTTAATCTTATTGCGAGAACACCAAAGATTTAGCCAACAAATTCTACATCTCCATGCTCATAATGAAACCTTTTACACAATTTAAATGCACAATAATTGTGTTTAGCACTGTTTTGTAAGTTACATAGGCTACTGGATGTGATGTCTGACTAGTTCCATATTTTAACTTTAAAACATGTAGAAATATAATAAATATAATAATTAGTTGCAATATTTAGTATACATCCTAAAATATATCTATTATGGTTATTCGAGCTTTTACGGGTACCCTGTCAATGAGTCTAAAATAGTAGACGGAAGTTGAAAATTTATCCTATTTGTTGCCGCCGATTTAAAGTTATATTTCTTAAATTTACTTTTTAAGAGTAAGAGTTGCTTATTTTAAACACGCGTGAGGCCCCGGGTACTAAAGGTAAAGAACACGAAATTGTATTACATTCTGATATTGATGACAAATAGAGCGAGAATGTACTAAATACGTTTATTGGCAACTATATTTTGTATTATAATTTAAATAGATTAAAACATAGGTTAATACCAATGTTTGTTCTATTTGATTTCACGGTTTAATTTGTATCAGTTAATTATTATAGTGTTGTGTAATTAATTATTAACACAAGTTTGTAAAATTGATCAGCTGAAAAGCAAATTTAAACTACAGATAACAACTAATTAAAATTAATTTGGTTGAAATAATTTACTGTTCCACCAATGAGATTTCATTTAATGCAATTTTGTCAAAATTAGTGTAATAATTACTGAATTGATAGAATAAACTTTGAACACAAAATATCACAACTAATACGTTTATTAACTCAAACGCGTTTCAACTATAAAGTCGCCATTTTCAGTGATGCACGAACTACAATAGTCAAGCTCAATATTTATTTGTAAATACTGAATTATTTATTTGCATTAAGTAAAAATAACAGTAAAAACATACCTGTATTTCCTGTTACATATACGCACTTAAAACTAATAAGTCATTTATCATTAATATAAGAAATTTCATAGCAGTTTGTTATGAGAGTATGGTACAAATTGAGTGAGTTCTATTTAAGGACGTCACTCAGAACTATTTAAGAAATTTTCGAATAATAATACCATAACCGTACTACAATTATTAATTTGTTATTTCTAAATTAAATATGTTATTTTAAGTAATGAAACATTGTGATTACGTTTACATTAAAGTTACTTTATGTTCGGTGATATATTATGACAGTAATAAAACATATAATATAATAATGAACATAATATTACACTGATTCATACCAGAAACAGGCTTTTAAGTTTATGTTTTTATATATTATTATTTCTATTATTTTGATGTACGCACAAGTTGACACAAAGTTAAAACTTTCAAGAAACAGTCCACACATTTTCTCTAACATTGTTGAGAAAAGAATATTTTGTTGGGATAAGTTGTAAATAAAAACAGATTTTATTCAAAATGTAAAAGTTTTAGTCAAAAATGTTTTGTGGTATTTTTTATCGATTTCCGAATGTTAAGGACACTAGCAGATATAACCTTATGGCACTAAACATGTTAAAATATATTGGTTAAAAAATTCATATTGTAAAATTCCAAATGCATTTCCAAAGCTAACTATGGGCATCCATGTTATTTGTTATTTTACCGATTATAATAGTATTTCACCAACAGTGTTAATTTCATGTTGTGTAAGTGAATTTTAATTCTTGTTGTCCGTTTACCGATTATGGGGGCTATTTTTAAAATGTACTTTGTTCCGAATATCGTCCATGAACGTGGTTACTAGTATCATCCCCGGGACTCATTAAGGATTCTTTTTTGAAGTGATAACTTTTATTGGCCCATTGGGCACTTTCGCTTGACTATGTTTCTGAAATCTCGCGTCACAAACTTTTTGCGTAGGCACAAGTCAGTTGTGTGAATATTTATAACAGAAATTTTAGTACTATTAAAATAAATATTTCTGATTAAAGTTAACTGATGTGGCTTGAATAAACACTTTTCAAGTGGCTTTTTTTATTCAAGCCACATCTGTTCATTTTTGTCATGCTTTTATTATGATTATTAACGAATTATAAGAGCAAATCATCAATATTAAGATATGACTATTATTGTAAGTTTTTTTTTTGTGAAATAGCAATAGTTCATCAATTTGTTTATAAAGCCTAATTGACTTTGACTCTGTATTTGAACAAATGCACTAATTTGCTTGTTTTTTTCTGTTTTAGATGACAAGTAGCCGTAAGTGGGATAAACATAACATGTTAAATGCAGGAGGTGAAGGAGAAACCCCTTGATACAAACGAGCCGAGTTGTATGCAATGCCTAGAAAAAAATGGGTCCGATGCACTAGTGCTTTAAATGGTTACATGCAGACTGTTCTTCAGTGGCAATGCAGTTGAAATAAACCAAACTATTTGATGTAATTTTTTTATTTTTTTTTCACTTAAAAAATTATATAATTTGTTCAACATATAGACATTTTTGAACTTATGATAAAATTCAACCATCTCTTTACAAAAATACGTCCTTAAAAAGTTTCTTTTTTTATTTTCCCCCAATTATTTGATGGCCAGGAGAGTCAGTTCAGAGAAAAGCTTTATTCTTTTTAATATTATTTTTTTTTTTTTTTTTGACGATATTAGGAACACGTTTTCAGAAAACAGGATTTTGACTTTTTATTTTTTTATAACAGTACACCCAAAAACCAACTTTAGGCCTTAATACTAAATAGTTTTGTGTCCACAAAATATTTTTGTTTTTGTAAAATATTTGTTAGGAACTGCGTTATAGGTCAACTCCCTCAGGGGAATGATATTTGGGGCACTTACCTTATCGCTGAAACTATCTAGCAATAACTACATGCCGCCACTCTTTCATTTTTGCATAACTGTCTTTACCCGATCTCCCACAAGTTGCTGAGGTTCCTAGTTGACACATTTGTGTAATTTATATTGCTGTGAATTAGTTTAAGGGAAAGCATGATACGAGTATATAAAACTGGTTATACGGTTGGAAATCAGAAACGTTTTATTTATTCTTTCGTGTAATAAAATGGATTCTGCTTTTTTGTAACTGCGAGTCTGACTCGGGCCGCGGAACCAATCATAATATAATTAGTTGTAACATTTTGTTAAACATTTCATTGGATATTAGCAACAATGAAATTAGTATTTTGTAGTAACTTGTTTAATAATATTAGCATGCTTAGTTTAAAACGTAAAAATCACATATGGAAATAATATATAGGCCTAAATGTGTGTATTGTTCCAATGTTTTGTAATTCATGTATATGACTTCTTTTATGCAAATACTTAAAAAAAAAAAAAAAAAAACAATATTGAATAAATAAATATCAAATTATATATAAATCTCTCATTACTAAAATTTACTTTATAACATCAAACTAATTAAACTTACTTTAATTGAGATCATACCAGCTTCAAAGTTGTACTGATTATATTATCTCCGTGGTTTAGTTATAGCCTACTCTGCAACGCACCGCTTGCTTTTATGGTGTATTCGTTGAAACACTGTGTTTGCATTACCGTTGAGACGTTGAACAAATATTTGGTTCAAACACTTTCGATTTGCTTTTTCACAGTTACCTAGTAGATTTATAAAGACGGTGTTGTTATGTTTTCACACAAATATTATAAGTTGAATGTACAAAATAAGGTCTGAACTAAAATGGAGCTCAACAAATATTTGGTGTTAAGCTATTATTAGTGATATATAAATACGAAATAGATTTATAACTTTTGGTATAATTTGTTTTTGAACTAGGGGAGACCCCCGATGGATCCTTCTAAAAACATACGTTATATTTTATTTATAATAAAGGTGCACAGGATTAATAATAACCTCAAAACTAAGGTGGTAAATAATATTAAATGTTAAAATCAAATTATTTCTTATTTTGTATAACAGCAGTTATAATAAAGGTTAAAAGAACCAGTAAGGCTCAGGTCTACACTTAACAAAAAACCTAACCAAAAAGTTAGAAATACAATTAATAATTGTTTCATATTTTGAAATCAGCTGTGAATATTGGTTACTCACTATCAATTACCGTATATTATCAATAAATAGGCCTACTATTAAATTATAATATGTCTTATTTATGTTTAATTAGGATAAACATAGTATTTTCTTATTTTTAAATTCCTTAACACAAGTTTTTATTGATTTGTGTGCGTTGAAACATTTGTTGGTTCAGTCTAGGCCTAACTTATAATAGAATTTTGTACTAAGCTGGACATCCGAATCAAGTGTTTTATCTGTTATTTTATTCAATTGGTTGCTATGATAATAAATGTAAATACATTCAAGAAGTTGGTTCATCAGTCTAGGCCTAACATAAAATAATGTTTAATTCATATTACTTGCCTTAACGGCAACATACAAACATAATTTATGTTTTTATGCACATCTTTGCACAATACGTTTTGAATGATATAAGTTTCATTTTTTTCATTGTAATTTTTTAGTTTTTAACGCCCAACTTGACCTGAGAATTTGTTCCGACTAAATTTACAAATATTGAAATAAAGATATGTTTTTATTAATATGAATTCTAGCCTATTATTACTAAGGGTTGTTAGGATTTTTTTTAATCGATTAGTTCAGTTGCTCCTGAGATTACCCCCTACATACAAATAAACAAATTACCTCTTTTTAATATTATTAGTATTGCCTAGATAGTGTGTGTTGATTTTACTTCAACATCAGATGATAATGGAAATATTAAAGGAAACAGCTGACTACTATTATTATTATAGTCAATAATCAATAAATAAAAGTTTTATGTTCAATATGTGCTGCAGTTTTTCAAAAAGTATATAAAAACACGCTTGTACTCAAATGAAAGTTTGTGTCAAAATTTTTAAGCAATCGGTGAAGAACTTTCAGAGATTATCGATTTTGAATAAACGCACATTTACATTTTTATTGATATATATATATATATATATATATATATATATATATAACCTTATTTATTTAATTTTATACTAAGGTAATTAAAATTGTCTTTCTGCATTGAATTGATGGAAAGTCATGCGACATCTAAGCCTTAAAAGGAAACATCTCTTACACGATAACCCAGTTGTTTGTTAATCTGACCATCACAGTCTACTTTTACAGAACGGATAAAGGTACAATGAAATGTTACATAAGTTGTAAAACATACATGTCTCAATAATCAGAAATCAAAAGACATTTAATGGACATTTTGGCGAGCTCGAGATTTGTACCGCAAAAAATACTTTATTGTACTGTTGTAACGAAAATAACTTGAAACGTTTTTATTTGAGGTTAGAAAAATATGTTTTACATTTTGTGAAAAGTAATTTTTATGAGGCCTATTTTACTGAAAATATTGTTTAGCAACTCACCCATCCTAGATACAATTTTAAAATTAAAACGACGGTATTGAAGGTACTGAGGGAAAATTCGTATAAGAGATACGAATATTTTTAATAGAAACTTGTAAAAGATGTTCCTTGCTGTTATTGATTAGATGGTTAGTTTTATGAAGTGTTGTTACGTGATTGTTAATAAATTATTCGAGAAGGCTGGAGGTACGGCATCCTTTATACTCTAGTGTAACTTACACAGACTCTCGAAAAAAACGAAAAATAATAAATTCAAATGCATATTTGCTAATTAATTCACAATAATAAAAAAATAATAATAATAACTGTTATAATCTTTAGTTGTAGCTCAAATGTCACAGAAGATGACGACTTTTTAGTTGAAACGCGTTTGACCAATAAACGTATTTTTGTGAGAATTGTGGTCTGTGATTTTATTTTTTAGAAATTTTGTTCTCTCACGAGTTGCTCAATTATTATTTTTTTTTATTTTATGTATTCTATTAGGAACTTCAATTCATATTAGTGGAGTGTTATGAAAATATTACTAGGATTATTTCTTTGTGACGTAAATAAGTCATTCTAAACTGATTTATTTTATAACTAAATTATAAAATAAAAACATAAACGAGTTTGCGTTTAGAGGCAACCAGAGATACATACAAATGTTATAGTCGGAAACACAATCAAAATATGAATACAAGCATTTAAATAGAGTTTCTGTATTCGTTCTGTGTTCTGTAGATATTATTATGTAAATAACTACAAAGAATAGGAACTTGTAATCATAAAAGCGTATTCAAACAGTTGTGATGTAAGAATTTAAACAATATAGAAATAATTTACATAAGTGTTACCCTATAAGATATAATAAGACATTAATTAATGTTGTAATTAATGCAAAACAAATTAATACATTGAACCTTTGTTTTAATTCATTGTCTAATTTTGTATTTAAAATGTGTATAAGTGTGTACAATATTCCAAGTATTGTGTTCAACTTTTAAATTTAAATTTACTGTTAGACAGAATTAAAATTCATGTAACATAAGACTGATAATATTTTTGTGGAAACAAGAAAGTATGTAATGAATATTTATTCCGCACTGCTTCTTGCATATTAATCTCACGGCAAGAATTTGTAATCTCGCCAAACGGACTTGCCAAAATTGTCTCCAACAAGGTCACCGGAAACCAAAACCTAACAACTAACTGTACGAAATGTGCGCTGATCACAGGGATGTCGCAAAAAATATTCACATTTCTCTCGGTTGGTCAAAGTTATGAGAATTAATGATTTCACCCTTTAAAGCTGGGCGCACACTACACCGACCGGTACGACGGACTACATAAACGTCAACGGATAATTCGCCACTTTCGCAGTTTTGAAAAAAGTCGGAGTGAAAGATCTTTTGGACAATCCGCGGCGTGCCGTGCCGGGCGTACTGGTTGGTGTTAGCGAGCCGCACCGGATCAATCTGTACAACCAACTGGAAAGGAACTATTCGCCAATTGAGTTTTGATTACTGTGGTGATTAATTTCTTATTTCTTTGGTACAAAATTATACAGAGCAAATAATATAAAGAGTGTATATAATATGAGGCATCCGGACTATTTGAATAACTCAAGATAGAGTTATTTTTAATTTAATAACTCTCGTGTTAATTATAAAACCAAAATCGTCTTTTTTTAATTTTTTTTTCTTTTACTCCAAAAGAAGTGCACATACTATAGTTAGCTCTACATCAACTTCCATCGAACTTTGTTACAATACAAGAAACATCGGCAACTCAGCCTCACACCGATCGGTCGTAACGGTGCAGTGGGCGCGTAGCTTTAGTTATCATTTACGATATTGACGATATTGTTACCCGATGTCATAAAACGCGCATTGTCTCATATTAGATTAAATGTTAGGAAATTAAAAACCTAATTACCACTGGGTACGTATTAACGTTTGTATTCCCACATTAAATGTATTTTACCGATAAATGCAATCTATCCATGCCCAAATGACTGACAACTCAGTGGCGTTAGGAGAGAGAACACCCTTCCTACCCATTTAAGGGTCTACTCCATGAAAAAAGAAAGCGACCGGCGACTCCAGCTCTACACTCTATAACCGTATCTAAACAGTGAAATTTCTTGCAGCTGAGCGCTTTGACATTGCCTCATTGAAAACCATTTTATAAATCCATCTTTGTAATTAAATGCTGACAAAAAACACTACAAACTTTTTACTTAAAAAATTTCAATTTTAACAAAAATGAACGGGATTTAAAAAAAAATGAGAAACACAAAACTGATGCGTATTGTGCCTGTGGTTAAAATGAGACCTTGCAAACTATTTTATTATAGAAAATACACGAAATAAATAGTTTTAAATTTAACACTGCACTTACTTGATAAATATCCAAGATGACCGCCACTTCAGCAAACCCTTAAGCTGTAAATCGTAAATTTTATGGAAAATTACGTTTTTAGGTTTGAGAGAGCATGGTCGATTTGGTAGAAAAAAGAAATAACATAAAAAAGAAATATATTGTGAAGTGTTTGGTATGGGATTTTCAAATCATAAATAGTTCATCCCAAATAGACCACTTTTTCTAATATCAATTATTTCTAAATTACTAGCGACATTCGAAATCCATCTGATCGAAATAACTCCATTATTGAATCAAAATGAAAATGGAGCCTAGGTGGAGAAATGAGTGTTCAGCCTTTACATTATTATTTATTCTGTGTTAAATTTATATTTAAACAACTTATAAAATATTACTTTGTATTGAAACATATGTCAAAATGCAGAATAATATCGTTAGTAAAAATACATTATTATTAAAATAATTTTGTTGTGTCTCACTAATTCAATGATTTTTTAATTTAATGTCGGGCTTTAAAATAACAACCAACTAAAATTTTGTTACAATCTTTACCTACTGCAAGAACCCAGTGCAGTTGGGAGACCAGCACTGACCGCGATCAGAAGATAAACTGACTGCCTGTTCTCTTTACTTTCACTTCTAAAAAATATATATGTTGGCTTTTAAAAAATATTGACAAAGGTAAAAGTTATATCAATTATAATATTTCTTTGACAAAATTATATTTCTCCTTGTGAAAATGAACGCCGCAACTAGGGCAGGACAAGTTCATCTGTAGAGGGTTCAAGCTGCTCTGTGTCCGGACTTTATTTGGCAGAACAGGCCACTACCCGTCCTGACTGCGGAATATCGCTGTCGCCGCGAGTGCATGTCGACAAAAGAGTTATCGTTAGTCACAGATGCATTAAAAAGGATGTTCACAAGTTATACAAAAATCAAAGAACTTCTGCTTTATTAAACTAAATATTGTGTGTGCATTGTACAATGAAACATTAGGTATTATTATTTGAATGTTGAGTTATCTTTCACCTAACGACAAGAGCACAGTGATTTACTAGAATAACATTCTTTGTTAAATCACATTACATATATTGGTGCATAAGTATAAAAAAGATAAAACTGTTATACATTACGTTTTAATTGATATAAAGTCAAGCCTAAACAATGTGAAGTCACAGCGCCACTTACAAATAAAATGATAAGTCTTGACTTTTGCGGCTCCTACCGCCTAAACTAAGCATTCCGAGTAAAAAAGTAAAATTAAAAAAATTAAATGTATCTATATTTGTACAATTTTCTTGATTAAAAAAGTTTCCTGACAAAAAATTAAAAATCCCCGCTTACTACTTTTATTATGTCCTTCTCTGTTGCGTTTCAGTTATAAAAGCCTATAACAAATGTAGGCCTATATACATTTCTTGGTAGTTTTAATTTGATACCATTTACAAAATTTTCATCATCTCCATATTCAGTAAATTCATAGAGCGACCGATGTCAGCAGTGCGGCTAGTATTTCAGAAACTCCATATGAAATGCATTAGCATAGAATTTCCTGTACTGCCAACTAAAGCCCGGATTCACAGTAGGCTAGGTCTAACTAACCAGATTGTTCCTTATTACAAGAAATATTTATTTATTAATATTGTTTATATGATTTAATATGTATTAGGAAAATGAGAGTAATCCATAGCTACTCCAGTGTAGTGTTTCATATTATATTTTTGAACGCATTCTTTTTAAACTTTGACCACCGGGTCAGTCAGGTAGCACAGTTCCTTTTTTACTAATTTTTATTAACAATAAACAAGGAAATAATTATTTTTGTTATTAATTGAACGCATATTTTAATTTAAAGGAAAAATTTTCACGTGTTTACATGTGTGTAAACGTGGTTTCTCAGTCAATAGCAACATTCAAATCATTGCTTCAGGCTCTTTGCAATCTGTGGTAGTAAGCGTGTTGAACAGGAAATCACAGTGTAAGCCACGTGGCTAGGAAACGGAAACCCACGGAACCGCTATTGAAGATGCGCACGCTTGTTCATCACAATCAGAGCATAAAAGCAAGCAACAGATTTCAATAACAATGAAACCGGCGGTAGATGTGGGTAATATGCCAAGGGTTGTTTTCAATTTTTGATAATATGCAATACAAAACGAATCCCCCAACCCTAACAGACTACTGTCACGTTTCAAAACTCCTGACAGTTCTCACGTTTCATTTTCTCAGTGAACGGTGTCATATTCACAAATAAATAGAATTTATCATGGACGGATAGCTAAACATAACTCAAACATAGAATTTTAAGAATAATACACGCTTATTTTACGGTGAACCATAGCACATAATTTTCCAATTCTATAACAACTTGTACAATTACTTTAAAATAAAGTAAAGTTTGTAAAACTTAAATTGGCTATCAGTAAATTATCAACATTTCCGAGGCAAAATAATTGCCTATGTTGATGTACATTGACTTGGAATATAGACTATTAACAGCAAATGGGAATATCATTAACGACATGTAAAGTAAGACAAATATAAAGGGAATTTCTGTTAATCAGAACAAAAATAAATAGACCAACTTCGGTTTAAATTTAAAACGACTTGATTTCAGATAACATTTAACTTATATGAGAGCATCGCTGTTATCAAAAAGTAATCAAAATCAAGGACATCTGTGTTCATTCGATACTAATTTTTTTGTGAAATTCACTCTAAGTAATTACATACAAAACGTACAGTTAGAATATATTCTTTACTTGGAAAAGTATGTAATATTAAGTTTCTTTGCACTGTGTATTTTGCTGTAATAGAGTACATTCACCGCTTCAGTATAGAATTGAAGCCTGAGGAGTGCTAATCAAAACCGCATTAAAACCGCTAGAACGTTCACTAAGATCTTCTTTCTAAATTATTTTATTTAAAACTAATCTTGAGTTTTCTTTTCAACTTGTTAAATGTTTAAGGGTCTTGCCTCTCAAACGTTTTTATTTTAAAAATAAAAAATAGATTATATTTGAGGTGAATAGGCAACAGTGTTACATTAATTAATTAATGTGTTAATTGTGTTAAATTAATGTATCACAACACGTAAATAGTAAAAAATTTACAAAGTTGGTGTATCACAACACGCGAATAGTAAAATGTTTACAAAGTTAGTGTATTACAACACACGAATACGAAACAAATCTTACAAAGATAAGAATAGGAATCTTACGGGAATAGTAAACAATCATACAAAGTTAGTGTATCCCAACACGTGAATAGGAAGCAATCTTAAAAAGTTAATGTATCAAAGACAAAGACCAATCAAAAAATATTTCAAAATTCAGTGCTGTTCTTCGAACTAAAAACATATTGGCATAGTTTGCCTAATAACATAAGGACCAGTAGGCCCTTAATATATTTATTAAAAAGGACAAGTATTCATTATTGGCAAAAATCTGTTTGGCCCTTCTATTGGAATTTTAATCTGTCACAGATGTTTAACGAGTTGGTACAACTGGAAAAACCCTCCGCCCCATTAGTTTAAAAAATGATTAAACTTTTAAAAATTGACAAATTAATTGTATGGTTTATCAAAAAAATATTTATAAATAGTATAAGATCTATAGTAACTAACTCATCAGAAGAATACTCTTGAAAAACAATGACATTTTATTATATAAAAATCATAATTCGTGTTAATATTGTGAAACTGAACATTGTTAGCTGTGGACTGGGAACCAAAGTTATGTTGTAGTAAACTGACTTTGCCCTACCTAGTTTACTAGCAGGTGGTCGAACAAAGTGAAATACGATATGTATAGTGTTAGCATGTTACGCAAATACAAGTTTGTTATTATACTTCATCTGTTTCTCATGTACTTTGTTCAACTTACAACTACGTTCATCGGAAACTAAAAATACATAGTCGTATTTTACTAAATGCATTTTAAATTGTAGTTACCGTTACTATTTTCATTTTATCTATGTAAAAATTTAATGTTTACCAAAAATCCAGTTGATTCAAAGTGAAGATTATTTCTATCCATCTGTATCGTACTATACGCATTTCTTTCCCTCTGAATAACAAAAATCCACACATACACAAATACTACAGATTTGATTTTAATCTTTAGATTTCTGCTGATTCATTTGTAATATATATACAAACAAACGTAACAGTTTTGTCTCGACAGAACTTGACATGTAAACAAAAAATGTTTACTTTTTATTAGTACTGGAGGACCCGACCCTGCTCGCTTCGATTACCAACCCTCGTTGAGACTCGTGACGAAGCAAATGGAAACGGTTTGAAGTATTGCATAATCTGACGTTTTCACTGAAATAACGATTGATTAGGACACAGGCGCTTGGAACGGGGTAAGGTTTCCTAGATCCGGACGCATACCCAGTTTTGCCAGGGTTTGTGTGAATGGCAGGATTTTTTTTATAATAGAGTGATTTAAACGTAACCTAAAAACGCTGTTGGTTGTTAAATAAACGGTACCAGAAACTGGCACATACTTTCTAACAAACATAATATTTAAATTATTAGATAGATTAACAGTGACTTCATTATTGTAGGAGGGGTAGGAGAGGTGATTTTAAACTAGGAGATTAACTAATAAATATTATAAAATTATTAGCTAGAGATAAAACTATTCGATCGATTTTGAACAAATTTGCACCAAACACGTCGATTAGGCCTGTATAGATGCACAAAAAAGGGTTTTGAAAATTTTTGAAAAACAACCCTCTTTATGGCCAAAACCCCCCAAAAATCAGTTATTGTTATTATTATTAGCTAAACGAGAATTTTTAGAAAGATACGTTTTTTGCATATGGTAGGGTACATTAAAGGCTACCAATAAGCCAAATTTTATCAAAATCGTTATAGCGGTTTTTTTATTTAAAAAATAATAACTGTTTTTTTTTTGTTTTTTTGCCAAAATGGGGGGTTGTTTTTCAAAATTGTTCAAAACCGCTTTTCGTGCATCTATACAGGCATACTTGACATGTCTGGTGCAAATTTGTTTCAAATCGATCAAGTAGCTTTCGCTCTAGCTTTGTATACATACAGACATACATTCATACAGACAGAAATTTTGTAAAAACAACTTTTTTGGACTCGGGGTTCCCAAAACGGATATTTCCACAAAAATCTCAACATAAATTTTTTTGCGATCACTATACTTTCTCTATACTATAGTATAGTGAGAAAGTAAAAAGTTAACTGATGCCAAGTAGGTTGCTATGGTGACAAATGTAAATGGTTTCAACAAAAATGTGTGTTGGTTCAGTATAGGCCTAGCCTAAAATTGAGTTACTCACCATTTAAACGTATAATTGTTGGGGAAAAAAATAATAAACAATTTTTAAACATACACAACTTTACTATTCGACTCTAGGCTAACCTATGGCAGCAAAAATAATAATTAAAAAAGTACCTAAAAGGTTCTAACCTAACCTATTTAGTCACAGTATGTTTACCTGTATTCAACATTTAACAGTAAAATGTAAAACAACGTCGTTGTCTGCAAAAATATTAGGCTAGAGTCGAATAGTAAAGTTACGCGTTTGCAATAACCCTTATCTAATATCAACAAAAACTGGAAACTTCCTTCCTTATATGTTATGGAGTAGTTATAAATAGTTATTTGAACATTTCCGATTAATCCTCATTCTATAAAAAATAGTTTTTGAATAGAAAATAGTTTTAGAAAATTGTTTGTAAATGCGGGGATATAACAGAAAAGGCCCAAAATCTGGGTTGTGATGAGCAATAAACTGATTCAAAATGTGTTAAGTTGGCTGCCATGGTAATGAATATTGCAGTCAAGAAACATGGGTGGTGAAGGTTTTGATCAACTGTTTTTATCAGTTATAATGCTGGTAGTGAACCTTTGATTTTCACAATGTTTACCCTTTAAAGTCAGAATTTGGCTAAATCCTTTCTTAGTGTGTGACTATGACCCAATAAAAATATAGTATTCAATTTTCTAAATTAGTATCTTAAGTACGTTGTTCTACGTTGATTCTACATCAGTCAGTCAGTCATTACAAAGCCGATTGTATATATAAATATACAGGGTGTCCCCGAGCTCTCTGGACCCCTTTTGTGGATATGTTCCTAGGATCCAGAAAAACATATTGCACAATATAAACTTTTAAGTATTTTGTAAAAAACGCATACAGACAGACAAAATTCGGTCTCAAAAACATGATATACAGGGGTCCTATTTTATTAAATTTATCTGCCCATCTTACGTAAATAAAATTAAATTTTACACCTTAATTAATGCCCTACATATTGCAATAGGGATTCGTTTCTGTGAGTAATCTGAATCATGGTGAAATCTTTCGCCAGCTGTAACTATCTAAAGAAGCATTTCCTGACCTATGAATATGTGAACTTTTTTAATTATTTTTTGCTAGTGGAATCAGCTCAGAAAGTGCTCGGAACCTTATGCAATTAATTTATCATTTCAGCTCATAATAACATTAAAATATTTGTTTCTAGAGTAATTCTGGGTATTGTTGACAACTACCAAGAAATATATTTTTCTTTTTTTCAATATCCCTGTTATCATTTAAGCTTCAGACAAAATGAAAACATCATTGTGTTTGTCATTAAAAAAGTAAACTTGTTTGTCTCTTGTAATTGTTTTGTAAAGTTAGCGCCTTTTGAGATATTTGACATTAAAAATTATAAACGGCCGCCATTTTGAAAATATTAAAAATAATATTATAATATTTCGTACAGTGATAAAAGGTTATGCAGCAAATGGGTATACACAGTTTGAGCTCAATATCTTTTCTACTTCCAAAAATATTAAGTATTTTGTAAAAAACACAGCCAGACGAAAAAATAAGCACCGTAGACCCATGTTATACAAGGTGACACTCTGTATATATATATAAAAATAACTGCATTTCAAGTGGTAATGTACGACACATAAATTATTAGGAATATCGTTTTACCAGGAACAATTATATAATTTCCGTACATATGTATACTATCTATTAAACTGTAATTATTACTAAACAATTAACTACAGTATTGTTGTTATTTTGCTTTTAAATGGTGGAAACATCTTATGTTTTTAACTAAACATGAACATTTTAATTTAATATTTCATTGTGTACTATAATATTATTATTTTATTATACCTATATTATACTTCTAGACAATCTAACCCAATGTGGAAGATACGGTTTTCTAGAAATTGAGCATAGTTTCTTTAAAAAAATAATAATACAAACAAAATATGAACCATTTGAGGGGCCCGTATTTAGTTTACAAGTAAGCAAGTATTAGAACATTTAGAACCTTAAAGGACATACATATAATTACAAAATTGTGGAAGTCGATGAATACATCTATACAGTTTTAATTGCTTGTAAAAAAGCTTGTAAAGTAAACCTTATCGATAAAAATGGAAAAAAATGTATTACCGTTAACAATAAAACTCCAATCAATTAGTATGACTAATCATGCAGCACAACGGCGGAGTCTTAGTAATAAATGAATCTGTGTCAATGGAACAATAGCAAATGTAATTAATCTTTCAAAATACCAAAGGGTTATATTACAAATGTCAAAAATGAAAATGCCAGCTTTCGGTCCGTTGATGGTAATCCCTGATCGCGACGGAAACAATTGAAACGAGAGCAATTGAATACGGGGTTGTTAAGGGCGAGGGAGGGTGGTATTATGTCGTCCAGAATGGAAACCTTTCTCTAATGTCGTGAAGCAACGTACCGCATCGTAACGTTTTAACTGCATTACAGTGTCCCATAGCTGGAAGGGGTTTAGAGTGTGGGAACTGGGTGATATGGAGACTTAATCTCTCCATATTGCTTTCCGACGCCTTCGGGTTCATTTATACAATACGATCTTTGGATGAGTAATGCTCGTATATTACTTAGTTCACCCTTTGTTGAGCATATGTCGCTGGTAATTTATATTCTAGTATACTACTACTAAGAATTTATAATATACTAGGGGTAAAACCTGCGTGCTCGGCACGCCAACCCTGGTTGAACCTATACGCACAATCATGTTATGTTTTCTTTATAATAAAGGTGAAGGATTAATAACCAAAAGCAAATAAGGTAAATAATGTTAAATGTTCAAATCAAATTATTTCGTATATTTTATAACAGCAGTTATAATAAAGGTTAAAAGAACCAGCAAGGCTCAGGCCTACACTTTAATAAAAACCTAACCTAAAAATTAGAAATAAAAATATTTGCTTCAAAGTTTGAAATCAGCTGTTAATGGGTATTAGAGCAAACAGCTGTTTCATATGTTATTTTATTCAATTGGTTGCCGTGGTAATAAATGAAAATACATGTGTTGGTTCATCAGTCTAGGCATAACCTAGGAATTTTTTTTGACTAAATTTACAAATATTGAAATAAAAGTGTTTTTATCAAAATGAATCATTCGGCTATTCGGCCTTTCTCACTTTTAATTATGCAGTGAGAGTCAATGGGCCCATCGGACATGATCTTTGGTATACGTGAAGTTTGCTTTTTAATTAATTCTAAATGTTTGTAAATCATTGTGTTTAGTGTTCTGTGACAACGGAGTTATTTCTCCAGCGCAACCTTTGGGGTTAGGGTACATTTCCTTTTATAAGATTGTCTCACCATACAGTGTTGAATTTTTTGTTTGTCATATAAAACAATTTGAAGTACATCTTCATTATTAATTTGAAATTATTCCTATCTATTTCAATCCATAAACCATGGTGAATTTCCCGTTACTGTTGACCATAATAACACATGTTGATCTTAACTAGTCCACATGAATTTAATTGGGTAAATCGTTTACATATTTCAAAAAGAAATATAAAATCTACTTAGAAAGTAGGGGTGCGATCCTTAAAAAAATTAAATGTGGTAAAAAAGGCTAATTACTTCTCGTTTTTGTAAAACATTCTTAAGTTAAAAAGTTGTTTGGAGGTTGATTTAAATACGGATTGCCACTACTTAGGTAAAATGTCGATCAAAACTGTAATTTTCATTATTATCTAGATATTATGTTTTAGATCCCTTAGGTACATATTACACTATCAAATAAACGTCAAATTTCTTTGGTCAAAGATTTTCTATCAAAGAAATTTGACGATTCTTTGACGAAATAATTCGTTCATCAAACTTTGATGAATATTTGACATGTTAACTTTGACAAAGATTTTCAAAAAGTAATAAGAATAAAGTGCTAAAATATTAGTAAAGTACGGAGTTTTTATAGTATAGTACAGTTTTTAGGTAATCTCCTAACCTCAAAATACTCGTTTTTCAGTTTTTATATACTATAAGTGTCCCTTTCCTTTTATATTAAATATATAATATGATTGCAAAATTGACTTGGTGTGTTGAAGTTATGTAAATTTTAATTTTTCGTTATGAACAAGAAGATTTTTTTTGTAACATTCACACGAGTGCTTACAAAAAACGCGATGTAAAGCAAAAACCTTTAGAACAAATTACAAATGTTTTGAGGATTGTGATATTGGGGTTTGCAGTATAGAATATGTTTATGTTTTTCGTAAAACATTAAAGAGTCTTTAATTATGTTTACTTTGTTGTAAAAGTATATCTTGTAAATTAAGTAAATCTTGTATTTTTTAAGATTTGTTTTTAAAATCTTAAAACCCGACAAACCCGTTATGATAAGAATCACGATCTTTAAACAGTAATTATTTAATAATAGTTAATAAATAATAATAATAAAAGAATAAACCGAAACATAAACCCAAAAAATATATCTAGTTAAAAAGCCAACTGATCAAAGACATTGGACAGGTGTAATATGTTTTCTTTGACAAATCTTTCTCAAATATTTCTTTGATAAAAGTTTCACCAAATATTTGATGAATAACTTTGGCAGTGTAATATGCCCCTTAGCTAATTTGATAACAAATTTTACAATTGAAATCAATAAGTAGCAATTTAATACCATAAAAATGTTATAATAGAGTAGGTATTAAATGACAAACAGTAATGAGTTGCTACATTCCACAAAGCTATAGTTGAACCCGTATGCACTGAGAAGTCTATAACAAGTACAAATAAACAGTTCTTCGGCAACACGAGCGAAATTAACTATTGATTCAGGGTTTTAAGTTGAATAAAAATAGAGAAAGTTCTAAACTGAAGCAAAGATCTTTGTCAGGCTGACTTTTCACGTTTTATATACTTTTCCCTAATTATCATGGGTCAATGGCTTTCGAATAAAACTTAAGTCATCATAATTTGTGTAAATCCATTACAATAATTAATATTTATTTTTTTATTGTTTGTCTTGCTCTATTTAGTTTTTAAACATGGAATTGAAAACTATTTATTCTGAGCACACTATTTTAATTATGTTAATAATATGTTGTAATATGTTTATTTTCAATTTGTAATTACATCAGCGCCCAGACCTTGCTCCTTTCGTAGAGTTGTGACAGAATTTAACTTTGAGAATACTTTAGTTACAACATTTTACTTAAATATAACATTAAAACACTACTATTACACTCACAACACAAAATGCACATAATTTGTAAAGAAATCTTTGGATCTTGTATTTTTGTCAAAAGTTTCCAAAATATATGTATCTCATTAAGTATCTCTTTCATATAAGTATCATATATGTATCTCATTTCTCTCTTAGATTTCTCTAGGCCTTTTAGAATAGAAACAGCAGTTCTTTTTTCAATACTATATAATCTTCTTACATTTTTTGTAAAGGCTTCTTCGTTGTATTTAATTAATTAACGTTTTGTTACAGCAGAAAATAAAATTACTATTATATATCATTGAATTCAGTTACAACTAATGCTTGTAAGTTCAAACTAAGAGCTGGTATTAAAATTACAGTTTTTTTTTTAATATTTAAAAACTATGTGAATATACGGAGTATTAAAGTCCCTTTATCCCCCCTCATTATTTTTGTTACTGAAAATAAGTTAACACAACTTTATATCTATATTGTGTTGCACAACAGGGCAAATTTTTGCCATAATACTCTATGATTTTGGTTGCTTATTGGGGTAAGGGGGCTAACAATTTCAAATATAAAGGTAGGTCAAATAACACACCATTGAAAAGCTTATTAAAAGAGAAACACACTGGCGCAATGTAGAGCTAATATCTTGCTTCGTATCAAAGTAATGGGCAATCAAAGTTCTAGAAAATAACATGCAACCTATTTATTCGTAACATCAACTAATTAATAACCTGCTTTGATTTTATGATTACAATATAATTTTCCAGAACATTGATTGTCCATTACTTTAAAACGAAGCAAGATACTAAGCTCTTGTTTGCGCCATTCTGTTTCTCTTTTAATAAGCTTTTCAATGGTGTGTTTCATGACTTACCTTTATATTTCAAATTTGTTACCCACTACCCCCCACCCTCAAGCTTCCCAAAATCAAGAGGGTTCAGGTATGTCACAAAAATGTTCCTGTTATGCAACATAAGATTCATGTTACCTTATTTACACAACAAATATAACAAAGGGCGTTAAAGGGACTTTATGAACACTCTGTATAGGCTATATGCATTTATTCAATGACATATTTAACAATTAATTGCAATTTAATATGTACACAACCAGCTGATTTTACAATAAAAAAAAGTTTAGAATCATGATCCTTGTTTAGATCTGCCATTTTACTTAATTAAACTGATTAATTTAAAAAGATAAGGTAAAAACCTCGACACACGCAAACTATATGTGTAACTCATCGTGAATACTCTGTATAAACTTGCACTTTAGAGGTTATGTTTGGTACACATATTCTGATAATGGGTTATTTTTTCAAGAATAAATTTATATTTAACAC
>JAGFPH010001766.1:35838-60381 GCA_018207615.1 Philaenus spumarius | reverse complement strand
CCGTCGCTACTACACCGATGGTACCGTCACAATCCGTCCCTACTACACCGATGGTACCGTCACCATCCGTCGCTACTACACCGATGGTACCGTCACCATACGTCGCTACTACACCGATGGTACCGTCACAATCCGTCCCTACTACACCGATGGTACCGGTAACTCAAGAATTGTTTTAATCTATGATATTTTTGAGGAAAATGTATAAAAAAGTTAATATGTTTAAAATAAGTTCTTATAGTTATAACCTCAAACCGAATTGCCTCGACCAAAGTTAGGCCTACCTTAGTTATTCGGTGCTCCTCCATCTTTATAGGTCTAACATACAAGTAAAATTGTTAAGAAGAAAGAAAAAACAACAAAAGCTACATTCACTTTTTAATGTTACACAGACTACGTGAAAATAAAAATAATAAATAAGTAAAACAACTTATCAATAATATCAGTATATTATTATTAATTAATTAATTGGGTCCTCTGTGTAAGACGTTAATCACTAACAAAACGATCTGTATAATCTGTCTGTGAAAGAATAAATTATATTTATAATTATCATCTCCGTGTATTAATTAATTAAAATACCTCCGTTACAACTCAATCAAAACCTTAATTGTTTAATTTCTAACAATAGCTGTTTCAATAAATCAGACGCGTATTAAAGCACTTGGATTTGATTTATGGTTACAGTAAGTGTGGTAACAAGGTGCGATATTAGTCGGTCCTGAGAAGGACATAAATTGTAAAACTTCAGCGGGAGGTAACGTAGAATTCCATGTTACTTGTTAGCAGACCTCGATCGAGATGGAAAAGAAATTTAATTTCTTGTCTCTCGTTCTTCTTGCCTTTCCGTCAAGCGCGCTTGTTTTCAAATGGTTACAATACGTTATTAGGTTTTTTTCTTCTTTGTCTAGAACAATATTGGTGTCGTATATATATAACGTCGTGTTTGTTTCTCCTGTCATTATGACTGGGATTACGATAAATCTACCGGTTTTAAACTCATATTTCCCCTTACAATGCGGAATATAAATCGCCTTAGCTACTCCTACAGCCGAGCCGTTGGGTTAAATAATTGTTTTCCCTTTCGGAATATCAATGAGGGACGAGGTTGCAAATCCAGCGAGTGACTTCCAAATTGGCGATTATGTTGCGATAAATAAACAAATATATTATGAATAGCCTACAACCGTTTACACCAATGTTGCTGTTTCAGTTGTTGTTCTACAGTTTGTCATTTATTTGGTTATAGTGGCTATCGTTTATTCGCTAGTAGTGTAATAGAAGCGTGACGATGCTTGAAGATGTAACGTATCGTGTAATTTAAATAATAATATTTTGTTAAATTTATTCGATTGTATTTAGTGATTTGATTCTTTAATAAGAGTTTCATAAAATATTCTGAACTTAAGCGGGTACTACACGCAGCAGTTTGCTGCGCAGCATGCTGACGTGCATGCTGATGGAAATGTTGCGTGACCTATTACACGCATCAGCTTGCTACGCAGCATGCTGACGTGCATGCTGATGGAAATGTTGCGCGACCTATTACACGCATCAGCTTGCTACGCTAGGTGGGGAGCATTGAACGCATCTATTAAGGGATTAGGCTATAACGGAATTTTGCTCAACCTAAGTTTGCTTTACCATTTAACAATTTTACAACAAATTATATATTTTTGGGTTCATTTTTTATTTGAGTTTTTTAAATGAAATGTTATTTATTTCATTGCAAATTTAAATAACCAAAATTTTAATATTGATTAATTACTCATATATAACTCATCATTTGCATCTGTATACACATATATATAATTAATATTTATGTATTTTCTCTATGAATAATTTTATTAATTTTAAACTTTTTAATTATGCATTTTATCAAAATGTCTTACAATAGTTTTTTATTACATTATATAAAAATGTTACAAAATATTTCTTTGTTTTTCTTTTTTAATAATTTTTTATATTTCTTGCTGCTTTTTACAAGCAATAACTTTATAAAATATTACTTTAATCAAAATTTTTCAACAGTGTAATTATTTTCTAATTCATTTCTCACATCTAAAAACATGTTCAAAACAATTTATAATCTATATTAAACAATTTTATATTTCCTGTCCTTTTTACATGGTATTAAAATTAAACTCGACGGTTCTAAACATGTCAGTATCCTTCCCTATGCAGCAAATTTGTTGACCTTGAGCGTTTCACTTTCTATATTAAGCCTAGGCATCCCTTAAGCTTTATTTTATTTCAACTTACAATGATTTTACTTTCATTTGAGACTTTACTGTTTATTCTTAATCTATTTAATTTAACCGTCTCAAGTTGCTTGCGCAGAATGTAAAGCTGATGTCCGCTTGTGAAAATATCAAAACAATCCGATGTTTGTCAGCATGCTGATATCAGCTAGCACAAGACATTTGTACCCTATTACACGATCAGCAAGCTATTATTGTGCATGCTGCTCAGCAAGCTGCTGCGTGTAATACCCCGTTTACGCTAAATTACATCGAAATGAAGTTTTTTTATGTATTTAATTTAATCTTTTATTGATATTGATACAAATGTTTTATCAGAGCCATTATCTCAGAAAGAAAATATAAACAAAACCATCTTTTCTGCTGGATAAAAATAGAGTGCCCATACTGTAAAGAATACACAGTTTAAAATGTGGAAAATTGAAAGCCTAAAATTTCTTGGCCCATATAAGTCCTATTAGCAGTTTAGCCTCCTTTATTCCTGCTAGGTTTTAATATTTGGAATACTATTCAATTTAGTTACATAGTTTAGTTGCAATAGTTTCGTGTGATACATTATGTTAAGCTTTGAGTTCAGTGGTGGAATCAGATATTAAATGGAGTTTTCTATTATTGTTTTACGTTATCAGCAAACCCCACAAAATGTACTAAATTTTTCCCGTTATGTTTGGTACTCAAGACGCACTCAAGGAACGAACCACCAAAATAATAAATTATTTATTTCAGATTTACAACTGTAACAAAAAATCAATGTTAAATTTGCCTTACATTGTTAAAAAGTCATTTGCAACCTACAAGCTTCGAGCTTTGTATGTTTACGTTAAATACATTTGTTGAGCCTCGAATGTTTAACTTAATTCCGGATAACATTAAGCAAGTGCACTTGTTAAACATTTTTGATTCTGTTGAAAATGTGTCTAATTAGTTTGAATGATGTTGAACATTTACTGAGTATTTTAAAGTAATATTTGTATATCTTGTATTTGTGAAATTATTTATTGTTTTTTTATGTATGAATTTGTGTTAAATGGAGAGAATGAGTTATGAATGATTTTAATGATTTTGATCAGGGGTCATAACTATGTCTTGTGGGTGAGAGATTGTGAGAATCTATATTCTGTTTGAGAGTGTACTAATGCAAAAGTACTTTCTTTATATTATTTATGTATAAATAAAAAAATGAAATAGGGCCCAACCAAACTTTCTACGATTTGTTTTTGTTATATTATTTTTAAAGATTTGCAAACTCATCACAGGTGGCCTTGAGGGTTTCGATTGATGGTTGTAAGGCATGGAGGTGTTTTTATTCATTTCATTTGTATGGTGTTTATAAAGGACAATGTATTTATATTAAAATTATTATATTATTTTTTAAGATAATTTACTAGTGCTTGTAGAAACTTTTGTTTTCTTGTGTTTTTTTTTTTTTTAGAAATAGCCATTCATATGAGGTGTGGTTTGGTGTGATTTTTTTTCCTGTAAACTGTCAATTGAAATTTAAAAAAAATATTAATAATTTATAAGTATGAAACTCAATCAACTTACTACTAAGATATTGAAAACAATATGAGGACTAACAAGAACGGCAATATAAAAAAATCTATGCCAACATATTCCAATAATATCAAAGAAATATGTAAAACACAAATTTCAAAGGAATAGTTGAAAATAAATCTATAGGCCTAAGCATGATTAGGAAAACATATGTATATCTATACCAGTAAGCTTTCAATGAAAGTTATACTATCAGGAAATTTAGGTAACAAGACTTTATTATTTACTGACATAATTAGTGAATTACAAAATTGTTTAGTAATTTAATCATATGTGCACTTTAAACATATAGTTGTATTCGTAAGATCCCTCGCATTTTATTTAGACTACTACATATTTTATATTGCGTTAGTATAAAGATCTATGAATTGTGTTTGATTACTTTTGTTTAAAGACCACTTGTATATAAATAAAATCAAGTTATTGAATAAAGCACCTCTTCCTTTTGACTCAATTCGTCCAAAAAGAGCATTACAGTTATCGTATAAACACAACATGTTATATTTCTATCATAACAACTCGATATTATTGAGTTGTTGATATTTTTTATTTCCCGAGTTCGTAAGGGTTTAAAATTATTGTGTTCACAAACAAACAGAAGCACACACAGATACAGTCACGAAACGTTGTTAATCTAGGGTTTTTATTTGATATTATATTTTTCTTTTCGGCGACTTCTCAAGTTTTTCCGATCCGTCTCTTAAATGTTTGTACTTTCTGATATATTAGAATATTCTCACCACTGATTTTAGCTAAATTTCCGTTTAAATGTTATACAATTCTTTTGATTTCTAAATTAGAGCTATATGCAATATCATCAGGACCGGAGTAAGACAACTTGGGGCGCTGAAGCTGGGAAAACATGGGGCCCCATTCAATAAGAAAACGTGCTTATCAATTTAATTTGCAATACTCAGGAACATTTTTATTTAGTTTCGAAATGTAATATACAAATAGAACATACATATTAGTATTTAAAAGGCCTTATTTCTGCACTTTGGTGATGCAAAATTGTTGGTAAATTCTTCTAAATGCACTTTCCGTAATAAAGTGGACTCAATGAACAACAGGCCGAAGAGTTCAGCTTCTCTTCCCCCATAGTTGTGGGAGTTGGATATTTTATCCACTTCAACTTTGAAAAAGAGCGCTCAAATATATAAATTTAAATTTCTTACAAATATACATAAATAAGTTTGAAAGCCACACAAACATTAGAAAAAACTTCCTTAAGTGGCAAATCAGCTTCAGCAAACCTGCAGCAGCCATTCTTGTCAGTCGCCTCGCTTCTTCATTCCTTTTATTTACAAATCACATTGTTTAGATACATCACAAAACTTTAAATTAATGTCACTATGCACTTTACAAAAAAGTCACGGCATGCCTTTTTCAGATCAACTTCCCTAAGATCTACAAACGCAGTAAAAAAGCCAAACCTCTGATACAGTTCTATATATACTTAACCTTTCTCATTCGTAACTCGGAAGCTAATTTATTAATTATGTAGTAGAACGTTTCGTAGCGCAATTTTTGCTTGAAATTAAAGAGGTTTCTGTTGATAGGCTCAGTCTGAAAAATTATTTTTGACTATTTTTCTTCTGATTTAATCCTAGTACTTTTGTTGTCCACTTTAGTCAAACGACTTTCTTGCATAATCTTCAAATTTGTCTCGCAATGAATATATTGCAAAGATAAGGTTTCAAGCGACTTGAATAGTTCCTCTGACAGTTCCATTCCTCCACATTGCAGATATTCCTGGTCTTGTCAATCGTTTTCAAAATTGTGTATCACAGCAACGCCATAAAAAAAATAGGGGTCCCAAAATGAAACAATTTTATGTTATATTTATGATAGGGGCCCCACCTAAACATTTTCAAAAAGGTCTCTAAATTATATAGGAGTTACTATTGTTAATTTTTTTACTTTTATGTTGAAATTTTTTTTAGTATTTTTTAATCTTGAATGTTGAAATATTTTTTAGTAATTTTTAAATAGTTTTGGGTTTCCTTGCGCGGAGTGTACTAGTGGCAGGAAGCAGGTACAGTATTATAAAATATTAAGTGCTCTTGATTAAGCTTGAACGTTGGATTGATGTACGTATTATCACACATTCTCAATTAATAAAACATATATGTCATGTAAAGAATAAATAAATAAAAAAATAACATCTGGTCCCGTAAATAGGTCTTTTATGATAAAAATTAAATGATATAAAGTTAAAGTTCACTTTTAAGGAATAATGTGAAACAGTTTGTTTAGTTGTAAGTTCGATGGTTTCTAATTAATATTTTGGAGGTGGTAACAATATTAGGTTAGTTGTTACATTACACTACTGTTTAAGCCGTCGCGTCTAAGGTTCGAGTTCCTCTGTTGGTTTAGCCTATTAGTGTGTTATTCCAGGTCATGTTCTTGTTTAGTTCTATACGAATAAATTAATCCGCCCATACAGCTATAATTATTAACAAGATCAATAATAATTATAAACTGGCGTGTACAAAATATATGTGTTCTAATATTTTACAACATTGGGCCTACAAAGTACTCTATAAAACAAATATTTTACTCCTTCTCCGCTTTCAATAAATGCTTTGATGCAAGATTAGATTAGAAGCTTTCCTTGTAAATCATGTTGCGGTGGAACAAATGGTGGTTCACAATCCAGGCTGACGTTAAACATCACTCAGGGCCTTGTAGATAAATCACGAGTTCATTTTAGCAATATTTCCACATTAATTCTAGGTAATAGAATCAGTATTTATACCTTACTTTAAAACTGAATACATCGAACCTAATATGTTTCCCTTTTTTATATTTATGAGAAGAAAGAATTTGCTATGTATTACACAATACAACTAATTGTTTGATATAACAGTTAAAACAGCTGATTATGTTAACCAGTTTTAATAGTGAATGAAATAGAATAGCCTTAATCAGGACCTTGAATTATTTTAAACACTATTTTTAATTATGTTCTAGTTTAGCTATTGAAAACTTGTTCAAAGAAAGAGATCTATGGTTGTTAAAATTTAGTCTACTTCTATGTAATGCAGCGAGCAGTTGGAGTACAGGCCTTCGTTGTATTACATAATTTGGAGTATTAGTAAATAGATATTTTGGAGTACTTTAAATGCATTTTAAACGTATATTTTCATGCTATAGTTTGCAATTGGTACACCTTTAAAGATTGTCGTCCACTAACTAGGTCGGTAGAGAGGCTCGGCGGCTTTCCCATTATTCTGGTCAGCTGATATTCAGTCATGGTTTGACAGTACTCAAAGATACAACGATGGACACAGACAGTGACGACGAAATGTTTTTTCTTGCAGTGTTAGTTGAAGCAGAAGAATAGAAAGTAAAAAATCGTAAGATGTGGGTTCATGAAATTAATTCAAAAAAACTCACCTTTGGAGAATATCATCATCTTTTCACATATCTTTTGAGAGATTAGAAAACATTTTAAAGAAGGAAGACAAATGATTTATTTTTAGTAATGAATCTACTAAATAGACTTTGCAGAAAGACTTTGTTGTGACCGTAGACCACCTGCCGATATGAGAGTTGGATAGGTACGAACGATGCCGAGTTAAGTCGAAGATATCCGAAACTAACAAATTCCGACCGCGACCTCGTCCACTAGGTCGGTAGAGAGACGCGGCGCGATGCAGCGCGGTACGTACCGCCAACAGTTTTTCATTTATTCGAAAAAGTTGCCCCACAGTACCACCTCCTAATAGACGAAGCCTTTATTTTATAATTTAAATAAATTTTCTTTTTTCTTGGAAAAATTACTCTTCTAATTTTTCAATTTAAAAATTAAATTAACTTGTTATTGCCAAATAACAATTAATTAATAAACCTTATTATTTTGTATTAGCTCGTAAAGTTTTTAAGTAGTATGATTCCAAACAAATTATTATTTCGCCGTAAATAAATTTTGTTCAAGAGCGGTAGTTTTCCGCGCCGCGCCGGGTCCCTACCGACCTTGTGAACGACCACCTAAAATTTATATGCAGCGCTATTGTTTTCTTTATGTTTTTTTATATATTTTTTATAATAGGTCGAACTATTACATCTTGATTTCTGAGTAAAGAGGAATTCATACACAATGCATTGAAAAAATAATAAAATTTACAATATAATCCTTTTTTAACGTCAATTTCACGGTTCGCCTTTTGTCTTTAAAGGAATGAATTAATCACATCTGGTATTAGGGGAAAGTTTGAAACATTTTTACGCGAGTTTAATGTTTACCAACCCCTCTATAGTGGGTGGGAACAAAGCCTAATACTGCTACTAAATTATAACATGCCCGATATTTAACTGCAAACTCGCAAAGTAAAATTAATTTTGTTTTGTGTCCTGTCACTAAATACCATCATTGAAAAAGACATAAAACCACCCCGTTCGAAAGTAATAACCGGGAAGTTTCGGGTCCGTTTATACTCTTTAGGGCAAACAGAATCTGGTAGTAAAACATTTAATTACAGCCACATGCTGGAATAAATCATAAACGCATGAATCGTAACTGTTGATTATGGATTATGTTTCCATCAGTTAATAGATTACGGTAAACAAAACCTGTTGTTGTTTATTGATAGATAAACTGTGCGTTCTAATTATTCAAAACGTTTTGTAGAAAATCAAATGTTATATTTCTTTTAAAAAAACTACAACGCAAACCTGAATATATGAAATAATAATACAAGTGGAAACCACACATCAATGGCAACAATAGAACTCCAGACAAAACAATCAAAACTCGTTATTAATAATTAGGATTTGAAGTGAATATCTAGTAATGTCATCTACTCTTAAAGCCAATAGAAATCAAATATTTGAGCTGATTTTTACAAATAATTATTACATTGTTGTTTTACCATACTGAGTAGTAAATGATTGACATTCATCTTACATTTGCCTATTACATAAAAAATTAACTTAACTTATCCGGTGACTGAGGCAACATAGGGGATGGGGTGGGGTATATTAATTATTGTATTATTATCGGTCCTTGAAATGTGTGAAAATTTTCAAGTTCAAATTATGTATGTAAAATTTATGGGGTGGGGTATGTAAATTATTGTATTATCATAGATCCTTGCAAGTGTGCAAATTTTCAAGTTTAAATTATGTATGTAAAATTTAGGGGGTAGGGATGGGGTATGTAAACTACTTTACTGTCATCGGTCCTTGACATACATGTGTGCAAATTTTCAAGTTCAAATTATGTGTGTAAAATTTAGGAAGATTGGGTAGGGTGTACAAATTATTGTATTGTCATCGGTCCTTCACACGTTTGCAAATTTTTAAGTTAATCTCAGACGTATTTAAGTTGGTGAAAATAACGTTGAAAGATTCCGTTACACATAAAGCGTGTAAAAAGGAACATAACCAACAATTCTTGTAAATTTAATATAAAGTGTGAAAACCGGACTAAAGTAAGTTACAAAGACCGAAGTTTGAAATACTTTTATGCTATTCAATAACATAACCTCCATTGTGCCAAACTGCATGATTAACGGCTTATAACAACAACAACAAAAACGTCATGAATATAAAGTTTTCTTGTTTTATTATTATATATAGTTTTTTAATATCATGTTAAAACGCTAGATTTATTAATCGTTAGGAAAATATATGTAATATGAACTATACATAAATATTGTTGAATATGTTTCATTTATATTAATAATTAACACTTCATATTGCTGTTAATCTCTACTCCGAACTTTGTGATGACATGTGTGGTTCTCTCGGTAATTCTGATTAGTTGTCCCTAACTTACTCATTTTCTTTTCTAAGATTTAGTGTCTCCTCGTATGTGCTCTGAGTATATAAATTATTGGTAAACAGTCTAACTATTCCAATAATTATGAATACTGAATATTTTAAATAGGTACAAATGTAATGTTTTTTATAATTATTAATTTTGAATATTGAAAATACGGTTGTTAATCACACAGATCATTGTGATTTTCTGTTAGTGTATTGGCTAGTAGACCTTTTTTTGAATAGGACTATAGTGGTACAACAAGTATTAAAATTGGTATTTCTAAAATACAAATTGATGGAAACCAACAACTACCTTTGTCTTTAAAGACCTTAAGATGATTCTTTTGGTTCTTGTTTATATATATTATACTAGCTAGAACGATCCGGCTTTGCACGGATAGACAAATCAAAGTTAAATGTATATTAACAAAAAAAATATATCAATAAATATATTATGTACTATGTATTTCTTATGGGGATTTTTAGTAACTTTGACCCCCCCCCCCAAACCTCCCTAAAATTTAGAATTTTTTGTAAACCTTTCTTAGCGAGCACCCATGGCCCTAGAGGAAGCTACATATCAAATTTCATTCCAATCCGTTCAGTGGTTTTTGAGATTTCGTGATGAGTGAGTCAGTGAGTGGTATTTGAATTATATATATATATATATATATATATATATAGATTCTGCCTTAGAATACAATTAATTTTTATTGCTGTTCTATTTGTTGGTGTAAAGTTAACCGGTTATTGGTACATTTTAAATTTACCTTGGCAGTTAATTCATGGTCTATAAAATATGCAATGTCTCTAACATACCGGTTTGTAATTTGGTTTTGAGTAAATAAATATTAATGTTAATTAGAATTTTGTGAATGCTCATACTTGAACCACCTAAAAGCTTTGTAACTGCTTGTAAACAACATTTAGGCCTAAAACATCATACAAACATAACGTCTCCATTCAAATAATAATTCTTGCCTGACCAAAAAAAAACAAAAAACATGTTATAGCCGAACAAAATCAACGTTGGAAACTTACCAGGATAATACAAAGTCTAGCAATTTTTTCCCGAAATGTTCATCCATGAGATAATAAGAAGCGAGATAGTGTGTTCGGGAAACATACATATTTGGCAGACGACATCTTAAGTCCTCCCTTTTTCTCGGTAGAATGAAATGCATTTAAGCAGACCTCTCTCCGGAGAGATACTGTGGGACTCGCTCCAAAAGGAGAATACTACTCACTAAAACAACCTCCCTCTCCCCGTTTAGGCACTGGAGAGAGCGTAGCAGCATCTAATGGCTGCAAGATGCAGTCTAGTACTTCGCTGAAACAGAAAAATGTGCTAGCGTCATGCTGTGAATAAAATTCACTACCCGAGACCAGCCAGCAACAAAACACCAAAAACCGGGCCTAAAACAGCACTGGCCGAGGGATTCTGGAGCTCCGACGAAGTCGTTCGATGAAAGAAATAAAAACAGTGTAGTTTGCTCTGAATGAAATCCCTGCCCGCAGTCCAACCGACATCGGATTACAGGAGCCCCGATGAAAGCGTCCGCCGGCGACGATAAAGTGTCCATCCGTCAGTCGTGTCAGATGTGTAGCGCTCTCGGTGATAATCCATCCTCGGATCTCCAAGGCCCGTCCTTAACTTCACTGGCCCTTGACTCCTAAACCTCAACATTACAGGTGTTCTTCGGTTGCTGCTGCATCCATCCGAGGAATTTGTAGCTACACAAGTATAAGCCTTCATGTTTTCCGAAAATCCTTGTGGTTCCCTTAAACGTAGGTTATACGTATAGCCGGTTTTATTTCAAACCACATAAAGGATTTATTCGGCTCTTTCCAGGAGGATCGGATCAGATGTGATCGGATTGGTTTCGTGTAGCAGTAACTGTAACGGTAAACATAATAGAGGAAACCCCGCAATGGTGGTTCACCAATGTGAGCAATTTGCTAATTCAGACTCAAATGCGTTTGTTTGTCCAAGTTTGCTATAGTTGAACCCATCAATACAATTTCTCAGGTTCAAACCTAATAACTGACGAGCTGTTTAAGTACGGTAAGGTATTCTACATCTTTATTAACCTAATTTGCGTAAAGTTAAAACGCTAAGAAAAAAACACCCACCCATAATGAATTACAAATGGTACATAATTGTTATTACTTAAAAATAGTCTCATCTTAGTACTTTCAATCTGTTTTCTAGTTCGAAATATCATCAATTTGTAAACTGCTCTGTTGGTGGAGTCGTATTCAGTGATTTTTTATTGGGAAAAATTTAGATTAATTACTAATATAATTTTATAGTTTTAATTAATACAAATATAGCCTTATAAAATACACTTTGAGCTCGAGAATGAATTTATATTTAAAAAATATAGTCTGTTTAGGCAGGCACTTAATATAATCAAAAGTAGAAAATTACAAAAAAATATATATTTTCAAGACAAATACAATCTACAATGATTTGATTGTTAAAAATAAGTTAAGCGAAGAATATATAATCATGTTCTACAAAGGTTTCAACCAGATAATAATTATTTTATCAAATATTTTAATGTGAGTGTTTTCAATATGTATAAGCAATATACAAAAGTCCTATAAATTTATTAAAGTGTATACAAAAGGCAGACCACTAAGTTATAAAGACTACTAGCTGAATACCCGTGCTTCAATACGGGGATTTTTTATTTTTTTATTCACTATGATACATACAGATTTGAATAAAAACTCCGAACCACAAAAAAAAAAAAGAAGATATATAATTGTAATATTTTTCTCTCATTTTCTTTTATTTCACGAAAGTGATTATTACATGTATTTTCAATTTAGTTTGTACTGCGCTCGATTACTATGCGGATCAATCTATGTGTCATATTTAGGCTTACTTATATGATCAGCTATGAGACAGTAAGCGTAAAAGCAATGATTTTTGTCAGTTTGAGGTACATTTCACGTCTATGTGTAAGCTAAATTTTGTCTAAAATATTTTCTACGAACAATATTTTACAACTCAGGTGCAAATAATCAAAGTGCTAAATTTTTTTCTCTTTTATATTTAACTTAAGTGTTTTATATATATACTATTAGTTTTAAGTGCCTAGCTTCATAGTCCGTTTTCGGTTTCTAGAACGTTCCGGAACGGGAAGTCTCTTTGATGGTAGAGAACCGTCTGTAACATTCCGGAACATTCTGGTCATTTTCGGCTACTAAATCCTTCTGCAAGGATGGAAGGCTACCATACACTATAATCCCCATAAAGAATGTGTTGCGGACTAACCACTCTTACATGTATTGATTGTGAGCAGGTATCCTTGGCTTCGCTCACAAAAAAGAAAAAGTAAATGAAATGAATGTCGGGTACAAAAATTGTGTTTTAAATCTGACATAAGATCAGAGTTTCCTTGCCCAAACATCCGCTGCGTAGTAAGTTTCATTCAAATCTATCTTTGTTTTCCCAAGAATCAATGTGTAGATTCATGATCAGCTGTGTGTCAGTAAGCACTAAAAATCGTGTTTTCCATCAGTTTTCAAACGAACGCAATAATTACAATTCATGTTTCAAAGGGAATCCAGTATCCAACTTCAAATCCTTCCGCCAACCTCTGTTAAAAAATATATTTCTGCCTACATTTTACCTAAAGTAATGGCTACATAAATACGTAATTGTCCCAATTTATCCCTTAGATGCAAGTAATCAAAATTCAAATGGGGTTTTTTAATATAACTAGCTCTGTAGATATTTAAAAACGTTATTTTTAATATAGGCATATAGGGATTTTACAGCAAGTAACTTAGTCACAGGTAACAAAAATTCGTTTGGTTGGTTTTTTTTCGTACCATTTAAGAAATAAGTGAAATAAATTTTAGCTCTCTAGCTTAAAGAAAAGTATGAGCAAATATTATTTATATTTTTACGGGTATTTTTCAATTTTTACCCCTAGGTGCAAGTAATCGAATTACTTGTGCGTTTTTCTTCCAATTATTTACCACTTATGAAACAAATGTGTCAAACAACAGCTCTTTAGCTTCATGGGAAGGATAACAATTTATTGTTATTGTAAAAGGACTGTCGCCCACATTTCACTCATTAGCGGCAACTATTTAAATTGGATATTTTATTATTTATTTCAACTGTCTACTTATGTGGGAAGTTAGTAGAATTAATATTTATTGTTTTAGGGGTTATCACATTTTCACCCCTTAAGCAGAAAGTGACAAAATGTAAAACTGGTTTAGTTTTTATACGTATTTTTTAAGAAATAAATGTCCTAAATATCAGCTCTCTAGCTTTAAGGAAAGTATAACAAACAATATTTATTGTTTTAGGGGTTGTTCAACCCTTAAAGGCCAAATATTTTAAATCCTTTCTAAGTGCACCTTTAGAGCAATATGTGTACACAATTTCACGTTCCTAGTCAATATGGTTTTTGAGATAAATAACCAACAATAATTATTGATTTAGGGGTTATTTGAACCGTTAAGAGCTAAATAATTTTAAATCCTTTCTTAGTGCGCCTCTAAGTCCTAGGCGGTTGGTTTTGAGATACTGTGATCAGTGAGTGAGTGAGTCGGTTTTAGATTTTACATATATATAGATTATGTTTGAGTGTACATTTAAAAAAATCACTATATTTGATTATTTCTAAAACCGTAATTATATCTTACCATGTATCTAAAAACCATTGAAAATGTGAAAGTATAATTACGATAAATCAATGTTGACAGTTATTATTAGCAATAAAGTGCAATTGAAATTACATTTTTTTAGTTTTATCTTTTGCATACTTTTGAGATTATTACTCATATTATTATGTATCTGCTTTTCAAATATAATTTTGTAAAGTGTTTTATTAAATTGTATTTGTAATAATATTGTTTCTTGTACAATCATAATAGCAAGTAGAACCATCTATAAAATTTATAAGCTATGTTTATTCATTGTACAAGCTTTGACTGTCTCTTCCAGTGAACAACGACTGTAAATGTTGTTTTTATATATAGGGACTGTACTGGAGCGCATTTTATCGATTACGCGGATTTATACATACCACCTGAGTCCAGGCATGCGGCACGCACAACCTCCTGACAATATTCAATGTCTTTAAAGAATATTCAGAAAAAACAAAACCCTAAAAGAAAGCAAAATTGGTTTCTTAAGAATTCACATTTATCACTCCTGCATAAGTCCTTAATAAATCCGGTCTTGCGCTGCACGTGCTGCCGTTATATTTCAGAGCGAGTGGATTATGGCCAAACTCAAAATAGTATTTAGTATTATTTAAACAGGCCAGATAATGACGATGTGCTCGCAAAGATTTATGTTTGTTTCTACCAAAATGTTTCCTCTGCTCGAAACTTTATAGTCCGCGACATGTTTGTTAGCATATTTACGAAGTCGTAAGATGGCTGTAATTATGCACGCGTAAGACCAAAATAGAGACAATATAAAAGCGTGAGAAGTTGGACCGGACATCGTTATTTTACAGTCGTTGCTGTTTGTTTTTGTAAACTTCTCCAGATTTTCACTAGAGCTTTCCTGACAGTACTGTTAGTACAAACACATCATGTCTTTAAATTATTGTGCATCATCCGACATTCAAATATTATAAAATACGAGTTGCAGATTTACATAGTCTTAAGGGTCTTCTATACCTTGCGTAAAACAGCAAAAATATGCACTTCGTACTACCGTGTTTTGGACGCCGTTTTTCAACTTCAAAAGTTGTGAAACATCTTAAATTGTTCTTAAAGGCTTTGTGCTTTTGTCTTATATCTCATAATTGAAAGAAATCGTCGGCAACTCCTTTCAATCATCAGTTTAAATGAGTAAACATCGATTATTTTTTAACGCATTTTTGGGGAGTTTTAAGCAATAATTTCCATATTTTAAGCTAATACGTAAAAAATATAAAGCCTTCTGTATAACTTAAAGTAGTTTCCCAGATTATTAATTTATAAATAGAATCCGAAACACGGTATTACGAATGCATGTTTCAACGATTTTGCGGCTTGAGTCAGGCCTTTTGCATTGAAATCATACTGTACACTCGGGAGTTTTCTTCAAGGTAAAGAAGAGCCTTAAATTTTTTGGTTTTGATTGTATTGCTTTTATTATATTATTGTAATCTCAATTTCAACGTTGGCTATTTTGACCGTAAATTGTACTGAAACAAAGTGTAACTCACATTTGGTGACTAAATACAGGGGCCATATTTGTGTTCTAATATAGGCTACATATAAGTTTAAATAAATAGTTAATTATTATAAGTAATTATTGGGTTCTATTCTAGCTGCATTCTGTACTTATTACTATACATTTATTAATATTCATAAATATACAAATAATGAGTACGATAATATATATTATAAAGGTATTTATAAAAAAACTTACTTTTGAGTTATTAATTTATTAATTGTATATACTACACTACTCTTCACCTTATTTATAGGCCTATAATAGTGTAAATGTAGAGCGAAGCGTTACATGGTAGAAAGAGTTCACGATCTTATCCTCGAATTAATATTGGCTCATTCATATTATCTAGCTATATATAAATAAAACAAATGTTTACTCCTCATAGTTCTGACGCTTTAAAAACGATATTACTGTAACATCATTGTGTCTGGTTAGTACTCCTATTCAACCTACTTTGAAAATAAGTAACTGTTTGTACGGATCTTCTTTCCAATAAAAACAAATCAGAAATGTGTTTAACACAAACTTTCCAATAAATTGAAGATATTTTAAATGTTTGTTTCTATGGAACAACAATAATAAAAATAGTTCTACTTAATATTTTGAAATTAACATATCAACAACATATGTTATTTCAATTTTATCTACAAAAAATCTTTAATTTTAAAAATAAAAATGTTTTTTCGAGGAATTTTTATTCGTTTATTTTAGGAATGTATGTAAACCCTTTAAGTTTTAAAATAATCCCTGCTAGGCAATATTTTATTTAAAAAAATGTTAAAATCTGTGAATTTCAATTATCTAAAATAGTTGTATGTAAAATAAGTTGGCAGTAAAGTATCACATTAGTTTCCAGATTATATTTATTATTATAAATAGTTTTTATCTTGTATTCAATGTTGGAAATGAGTTCGGTTTTTACACTCTTGCTATGAAATGGAACCTAATCTTTATTCGCAATTCCCTTGTTTAAAGAAGGCTTTTGTTGGTCTATAAGTTTCAATAAACGGCAAGACCCGAGAGTACTTGTGGCTGTTATTGCGGCAACAGTCTACGGTGAGGAAAGGGTTAAGGCAATATCCCCCTCCAATGCCACTTGAATCCATCTACAACGAGTTGATATCGATCCTTAGATAATTCCTCTTCTTCTGCTTCTTCTTTAAGCCTTTGCCACCGCCTCCCTGATGTCTTGTTACTTCAAATTGGATCAATGGGTTTTGTTTGTTTTGGAATAAAGTGCGAGCTCTTCAAGAAAGCTTAGATACTTGTTTATGGGAAGATGAAGATAACAACTTTACTTTCAAAGTCGTAAACAAGTTTGGTTAGGTTGATCAAATTCAGGATATATATTGTGTGCTAAGATGTTATTTGCACCTGAAGGGTGGTAAACACGAGCGTAACACATTAATACGCAGTGACGTAACAACAAAATGATCACACGATATGGTAAGGTCACTTTGTATTTTTATTTTTTATCGCAAATTTGTTTTATAATGTGTTTGATAATATGTTGCAACATCACGTAGTTAAATTAATCACAATTTATTAATATCTTATTGCTGAATCTTTAGTTGAGCGTATGAAGACACTAAACCAGTCCACTATAGTCAAATTCTACAACACAACTAATTGTTCACACAGTTTCTAACCGAGTTTCTGCCATTCAGTTTTGCTCCCACATCGTGATTCGTCTAACTGGAAAAGTAGCAAAGTATGGACGTTAAGCAAAAATATTTATTTCGTATAATTTTATTATTTATCAAACTGAAAACATTATGGACAACTATCAATTACTTTTGCATACGTTAATACTAATATGTATTTCAGGTAATTAGAATGATAAGTTTTGAAAATTGGTCTCTAATAAGATGGTATATAAGCTCCTTTTACACTAGGACGCCAGGCGTTGATTGTTATTGGCCGGTGGTGTCGCCCCATATTGGCTGCTAACTGGCTGCCCTACCCCGCGACCACGTCGACAGCAACGGATTAATGCCATGGGATTATATTATAGATGTAGAGAAAGTAAAACATAGTGATTGTTAAATTAAATGAAACAAAATATACCCATAGTACAGATGGGGCAAGTTTTCTCACCAGCAGCAAAAGTATTAAACGTCCGTTATTATAAAAATGTATAACCTTTTACCTTCTGATATTAAATTGCCAACATAAACACATAATTGTTGTTTAACATATATTATATCTTATATACAGTATCTGAAAACAGAAAACTGACCGGCTGACGATAACTATTGAACTACCGTATTACCGAACAAAGAGTGATTGGCTGCGTTACCGCACCGGTTGCCCTGAACGTGTCACCAACAGAGTCACCGGTGGCGCATCTGGTTGCGTCGCCTGGCGGCCTTCTGTAATAAGGGGCTAAGTGATACAGTTTTTCTATTTCCAAAAGCATGCCGGTAATAGTAGTAGTCGATGTTTTTGGCGAGGATATTAGCTGAACAGTAATGATTGTCCTTCACGAAATACTTCTAATAAAATTATACAATTCTCAATTTGAAATATTTTCTATGAAAAATTTTGTTTCCTAGCATTGAAAGAATTCAAGGAATGTGCATTTAAGGGAAAATTTTACAACTGAATGCAAAATTCTGTATACCATTCTTTGTGCATGCGTGTTTTATAGGCTGAAACATTCATGGAATCTGAATTGGTCTGCCAATCACTAGATTGGTTTATAATATTTGTATACCAAAACAAATTTTACGTCGGAAGAGAATATATGTTTTTTATTATAAAAAGAAAAATAGCATATGACAAGCTGTTTTATAACTTGTTTATCACATGAATACAATTCGTAAAATAAAATAATAAGTTTAAACTCTCGCTAAGCATTTTCAGCATTAAACAACATAAGGCAGAGAGAAAGAAGATTATAAACTTTATAAGGGAAGACACTAGTAGCCTGTATACGTAATCCATATAGAGCTTGAAAGTCTAAATAGAGTATTTATTTTAGTATTACTTAGTATATATAACTTTGCTCTATTCAACAACTAAAAGTGAACTGCTTTGAAGTCCTGACGTTGAGCTGTATAAATAATAAAGTCTAAGTTTCTTGATAGAACGTAGTCTTGAAGGTAATAAACTTTACTTTGGTCTTCGTATTTCTTTCTCTTTATATTATACTGATATTATTTATAGACGGACATAAACCTACGAATAAGCCGAGTCGAATGCAGCCTGCAGTACACGTTCAGCATAACGGAATATACTGACTGGGAATTTTATATAGCTTTAAAAGTCCAAGTGGGATTATTAATTATAAATTATCGATAAATCGTACAGCATATCTTTTAGAGAGCCATACGTAAAAAGCAAGTTAACAGGCAAATATTTCAACAATCAAAAGTGAAAGAAAGTTACAGTGTAATTTTTAGGAGGATAAGTTTGTTTCACAACACATTTTATATATTGTATGAAACTACCGTCCGACAGAACTTTTGTTTGAGGATATAAAATCTTGTTTAGTATTTTTTAAGTAAACTAGCTGACACGTGCGAATATTTCGCAAGTTAGTAGTAGGCCTACATTAACCTGATTTAACACGTTGATTTAATTCAGTTATTACGTGTATTTACTTACGTTGGTTTATAAATAACAGTTTTCATATAGAATCTTAGAATGTAAACAATCTAACAGCTGTCATGCTAGTTAAACAGATTGTTAATAGATGGCGCCTTCAATAATAAGGAAACATAATATGAAGTATAATACAAAAGTTTTTTAAATAATTTGTTGTAACATGAATTGTAACCTGTTTGTCTATTTTTCGTCTATTTTTTGCGACAAACAAACACCTTTGAAAAATAATATATAAGGATATTTTAAGATATTCTTGACATTTTGCTGGAATTTACTTGGGAACCGCCACTTCCTTTTATACTACTCTACTACCATAGTGTAAGCCAATTCACCCCACGGTATTTTTAATGGTTAGATATGGTGATATGGTTATTTCAGTATATTTCGACACGTCCTGTCGTTATTATACATATAATTTAAATTTGTCGTGACGGCTGACAGTATGGAATGTGCGGTCAAACTAGTTCTACTCCGGTTTATTTTTAAATTCTTGACAAAATAAATTATTTATATAGTCTAAAAATTACACGAACTCTCACATACATATACATACTAAAGCCTACCATTGGAGGTTCTTTTATAGACCTTGAAAATGAGCAAATATGGAAGGCACATCTTTAAATAACTATGTTCTATACATTAGTCATGTAAATAAATGTTTATTACATTTTACAAATACATCAAATAAAACCACCTTTTCCTAAAGAGTAGTAAATCATTAATTTAAAACTTTTACTAAGTCAAATGTATTTCTTTGAACATAAATGAGAACAGGAAAGAATATTTGCTATAGTTCCAAGTTCAGCGGTTAGTGTAGACCTACTACTGAATAAAATAAAATAATGCTAACAAGACATTTGCACACATTAATGTACGTTTTAACGGATTTTGCACAATAGTAGAACTTAAATAATGTGGTATAACATGTAACAACTAATGTTTGCCTTTTATATAAATATTACTTATGCTATTCACTTTATAAACACAGCTTATACTGCAGTAGTTTTGAAACCTAAAAGCCTTTTATAAAAGCTAATTGATATGGCTTTCTACTTTCTTTGATGAACAAACAATTATTGTTTAAATAAAAGTACTGATCTTTCTGAAAGTAACTGATACAGTAACTTTCTGATACAGTAACTTTCCAGTTTTGTTCTAATGTTTAAAAACTGCACCTTCAACTCCTATATCAAATCTCAAAATATTTAAAACCACTTTAAAGCGGAAATGCAGCGCATGTCTTTGTTGAGCAATACCTCCACACACAAGTTTCTTAATTAAGTTTTAAATCACTACCATAATAGGCACGCTAGACTCACAATAATCACATTAAATCATCTGACTAATTGTGCACCTACTTGTGAGTGTACGCCCATGTGGTTTGTTATTGCATATTTTTTGGGGCGTAAGCGAATTCCGAAGTGCCTTATGAATAAAACAACACGTAATGGCCCGGGTAATCAGCGATAGAGTTATCTTTTGAGTCGGTGATGAAATTTCCGGTAACGTGAAATACCGCCCCTTGTCCGGCAAGGCTATATTTCTCATTGCTCATATTTACTCACGCTATCACGCACGGCAATGTGCTCCCTTCCCACGCTCCACGCATCCAAAGTATCATTACAATACGTCGTAGAACGGTGAAATATTTACAGGATACGTACTACCTCTTGGGTTCCCGCAGTCCGTAGAATCAATTATCCTTAAAGTCTTGTGAAATGCAGGTGGTCTGACTTAGCAATGCGCTTTGAATCTTTCACGGTCTTCATTATCCTAACGAAGCGTCCTTTGGGTTACCTAGGTGACAATGCTTTCTTGAATATTAGTTCCTAGTAAATTTAAAATTTGTGTGTGGTCGTACAACTTTTGTATTCTACTGAGGGAAGAGTATTTACAACCCTTAATAAATTACTGACTATCCAATTTATAAATATTATTTGCTTTATAATCACTTCATTTATATATATATATTAATGGAAAACAGTTAAAAAACTGATTTTACTTCATGGATTTGAACGGCAAACTAGGTTTGTAAATTAAAAATAATTTGTTTTTTTAAGTAGCACTAGTATTTGTTACTAATTAGTTAAAATTTGAAAAAATTCTAAATTTTCAGATGACAATTTGAAAATACGTTCTACACAATAATATTTAGGCCTACTGTATACAGTAAGTTATTCATTAATACGTTGTAAGGCTGAATTTTTTCATTATCTCCAATTACGTCTTCATCACTGTTGACTTTAGTAATAGCCAATACTAATAATTCATTACTATTAGAAATACACAAAGGCCTAAATATTAATACTAATAATATATAGATTTTGAACTTAATAGAATGATATCTCCCACTTGGCCTAAATACACATTTTTTTTTTTTTTTTTTTTGGGGGGGGGTTTTTAAAGGCGAAAAACCTAGGTGGTTATCATCGCCTGGATAACTAAGAGCATTCGTTTAGTGCTCATACTATCACACACACAGGTAGAAAATTAAACTTTTATTTACTACAGACACTACACGATACAATTACAACGATAACAACAATAATTACATAATAACAACTTGTCACAGGGCTGTAAAGGGCCCTGTAACATAACAACGAATAAAACTCTAATTAAAATAACAAGTAATAAATCTAAACATGGTATTTAAATTTCGTAAGTAAATGTATATTGTTTTTAAATTTTTCCAATTACATTCAACCGATGGAGGAATGCTAGCACCATATTAATGGTTTGGGAGTCATCACCCAGCATCCTCTGAATGCAATTTAGTAGGCAAAACCTCTTCCGAACATATTTCAGCTTTTCACAATCTAAAAGTATATGTTTAATAGAAAGAAGGTTTAAGCAGTAAGGACAAAGCGGCGGATCCCCCCGACGCATCAGAAACCCATGAGTTAACCCAGAGTGGCCAATGCGTAGGCGAGAAACCACCACTTCCTCTCGACGGCTTTGGCGGTTTGACGATATCCATGGCCGAACGGTATCTTTAATTTGGCGGAGTTTATTTCCTTGTACTGCTACCCACTCTTTTTCCCACTGTCTAAACAGGGTTTGTTTTAAAGAGGAAATAAAGTCGGACGACATTACTCTATTCACGCTAGGCTGTAAGAAAGTGGCTTCCTTAGCAGCTAGGTCTGCTTTAGCGTTTCCATGTATACCGGCGTGACCCGGAACCCAGCAAAACGACACTCCCACGCCTCGTAGCCAAAGTCTATGCGTGGAGCACAGAATATCTTTGACCAAAGAGTTAGGAGAGTACATATTTTGAATGGACTCAAGTGCACTTGTTGAGTCTGAACATATAAGAAGGTGCTCCGGTGTTGGTAGAACAATATTGAGTGCCTTGAGTATTGCAAAAAGTTCTGCTGTATATACGGAAGAGGAAGATGGTAATCCATAAATAAAGCTGTTTCCTGACAGAACAAATGCGCATCCGACTCTATTGTCCAGTTTGGAACCATCAGTGAAAATAATATGACTTGATGGGTAACGTTTGCATATGGATATAAATTCCTGACGGTAAACAACATCAAGTGTTGTTTGTTTTAGATACCTAGACAATGAGAGATCGACATGAGGTTTTCTAATCGACCATGGAGCTACAAAACATGGTGTATTTTCGTATATAGGAGGTAGTGCTACCCCCAGATTATTAAGGATACGGATGGTTCTGATCCCAAAGGGAGCAGTGGATTGTTTACGGAATTCGTACTGTGCAAATAATGGATTATTAAATACAATATGATATGAAGGGTGCAAAGGTTTGGAGCGCAAATTACACATATATGACAGTTGTAGCTGTTGTCTGCGTCGCGTGAGCGATGGCTCACCCGTTTCAACAAGCAGACTACTAATGGGACTAGAACGAAAAGCTCCGGATGCTAGACGGAGAGCAGTGTTATGAACGGAATCAATCTTTTTAAGAACCGATAATCTGGCTGACGAATAGACTATGGACCCATAGTCAATTCGTGATCGAATAAGAGCTCAGTAAAAACGCAGCATGCAGGTTCTATCGGCTCCCCAATGAGAACCGCTTAAAACCCGTATCATATCTAAGATCTTGATGCAGCGTGATTTTAAATTTGTCACATGCAAGTTCCAAGAGAGTCTATGGTCGAATATAAGACCTAGAAATGTGACAGTGTTATCGGCGTGAAGTTGAGTTCCGTTTAGGTATAAAATGGGACTAAAATGTTGTCTGCGACGAGTAAACGCTATGCATCTAGTTTTAGCAGCGGAAAACTTAAATCCTGTCTGGTTGGACCATGTTTGTAATTTGTTGATCGTTAATTGCAATGTTCTTTCTGCGGTTGCCGTGTTTCTGGTTGCCACGTAGATGGCAAAATCGTCAACAAAAAGAGAACAGTGGACAGGTAATCGGACATTAGCAGTGATGCTATTAATAGCAACTGCAAATAATGTGACGCTAAGTACGCTGCCTTGAGGGACACCATTCTCTAAATAAAATCGATCTGATAAGGTGGATCCAAGACGCACCCTAAAATATCGATTAGACAGGAAGTTTTTAATAAATTCTAGGATTCTCCCATGAATACCCCAAGATTGTAATGTATTTAGAATTCCTCTTCTCCAAGCCGTATCATATGCCTTTTCAAGATCGAAAAACACCGCAACAAGTGTCTGCCGAAGAAGAAAGGCATTTTGAATGGCCGACTCTAACAAAACCAGTTGATCGATAGATGATCTTCCCTGTCGGAAACCACACTGTTCTTTACAGATCAGTTGGTTACTTTCAAGGTACCATACAAGTCGCCGATTGACCATCTTCTCCACCAGTTTACATAGAACGCTGGTGAGAGAGATAGGACGATAACTACTTGGATCTGTTTTGTCTTTACCTGGTTTTAATAAAGGAATTACTATGGCCTCCAACCAAGAATCAGGAAAGATATACTCATTCCATATACGATTGTATATTTGGAGAAGAGCTGCCCTACCCGACTCTGGAATGTGTTTAATCATAGAATATACAATATTATCGGGTCCAGGAGCTGAATCCGTAGCCGACAATAAGGCAGATTCTAATTCATCCATTGTAAATGGGTCATTTAACGGAGAATCCTGCGATATGCCGATAGTGAATGGCATGGCCTCTTGAGCGGTTTTATACATACG
>JAGFPH010001766.1:13042-35738 GCA_018207615.1 Philaenus spumarius | reverse complement strand
TTTCTCCTGTAGGTATTCGATTAAAAGTCCTTAATGCTTTTCTTCGTAAGCGCAGAGCTTCTTTACATTTGTCGTTCCACCAAGGAACTGGTGGACGTTTTGGTCGTGTTGAAGTTTTTGGAATGTTATTTTCTGCTGCTGAAATAATGGAATCTGTAAACATATCAACTGTTTCATTTATAGAAATATGTTGATTATATTCCGGTAATGCAAATTGATTTGTAAAATCATTCCATAAGGCTTTGTTTATTATCCATCGAGGTGTCCGGTTGTTCAGAAAAGAGGAGTCGTTAAAGGAAATTTTTATAGGAGCATGGTCGCTGCCATACAATTCTGACATCACTGTCCACTCAAATCTTGTAGCTAGCGAAGGACTACAAAATGACAAGTCTACGGCCGTCCAACCTCCTGTCGAAGCTGCTAAGTGTGTTAACGATCCGTCATTAAGTAAAAACAGATCTAAATCGGATCGTATCCTCTCTACGCGCATACCCCTTGAGCTGCAGGTTGAGGATCCCCACGAATAGTGATGTGCATTGAAATCACCAAGCAACAGAATCGGAGCAGGTAATTGATATATTAAATCTATCAAGTCGTTTGGTTGGATGGTATAACTTGGTGGCAGGTATAGGCTGCATATCGTTAGTTTTATGGGAACAGCGACTCGAATTGCTACTGCTTGTAATGGTGTATCCAGGTTTACGGAAACACCATCCACAGAGTTGTGAGCAAGTATGGCTACACCACCTCTTGCTCTCTCCTCTGTAACAAAATCTGACCTGAAGACGGAATACCCTCTTAAATGTAACGAATGCGTATTATGGAGATGTGTCTCCTGGAGACAAACGAATAGAGGAGACGTGTCTCGCGCAAGAACTTTCAGATCTTCCATGTGACTTCTAACACCATTTAAATTCCACTGAACCACATTCATATTTGGGATCGTGGACATAGATAATTAATGAATAAATGTATTTCAGCAGTTCACATTATAAATTGAAATGAATAGAAATTCATTGAAATTAAATAAATATTAGAAGGGACATGGTCCCTTTTCAACCTTTTCCTTTTCCTGTCCTGTAGTGACAGAATGGTTTTTAGGTTGTGTGTCCTTGTCCACTTCCATATTACCCTCACACGTCTTGGAAGATGTTGAGGGAGGAGAAGGGCAAGGATCCGGGTTTTTAGGAGGATTTGTAGTGGAACCTCCTTTTTTCTCTTTTTTTCTACTTTTAACATTGGCCATTTTGCTTTTGGTAGCAACTGGTTTCTTTCCTGGAATGGCTCCAGAACTTTTTCCTGTTATTACAGAAGGACATGTATATGATTTCTTTAAAAATTGCTTTACCCCAGATACTGGAGTAATTTTCTTTTTTATAATGGTTTTTTCCTGCGTCTTTATTCTCAGATCAAGAGCAGGGATAGATGGTTCTATCTCTGCTTGTGATACTGAGAAACTAGAGGACGGAAGAACGGAATTCGAATCAACTAAAGCAGAAGCGGGAGCGGAAGGAGACACTTTAGAGAATAAAGCGACTAGCTGAGCAACTTGGTCAGTTAAGATTTTGACAGTCTTAGCCAATTCTCCACAACTTGCGCATGGAGTGCTGCTCTTGTTTGAAGCCACTGCAGCAAATGATTTGCCTTCCAGAGTAGGCCTAGAGGTTTTATATAATTTTTTGGCGGCGTTAAATGATATTTTTTCCTTAGCCATAATGGTAAGGACTGCTTTTTCTTCTTTAAACTTTTCACAGTTAAAGGACCGTGCAGGATGATCGCCGCCACAGTTGGGACACTTGGCGTCATCATTGCAGCCCTCACTATTATGACCTTTTTTGCCGCATTGACCGCATGTTTCTTGCTTTGAGCATGTAGAACTCACGTGTCCAAACCCTTGACACTTAAAACAACGTCGAGGATTTGGGACGTAAGGTCTGACAGAAAGACGGTAAAAACCAGCATAGATATGCTCTGGCAGTGTAGGTGTGCCAAATGTAAGAATCAAAGAAGCAGTGGCTTTTTTCTCTCCATTTTCATTGCGCATTATGCGAGTGACATCAACGATCGACTGGCTAGCTAATTCGCTTTTTAATTCCTCCAAACTAATGGGGATCAAGTCTCTGCAGGTAATGACACCTCTTGAATAATTCAAGGATCTGTGAGGTTCCTCAGATACCTTGACTTTGTCATAGAAAGAAGTCATCTTTAACAGCGACAAACTTTGTTTCTCGCTGTTAGTTTCCACTAAAATGGTGCCATTCTGTAATTTCCTAATGGAAAGTACAGGGCCCGCTGTTCCAGTAATTGCTTTGTTGATTACAAAGGGTGATACCTTTGATAAATCAGAATACTTTTCCGCATTCGAAAAAACTAAAAATTTGGGATCTGGCACCTCAGATGGTTGTTGAGCAGCCCTCTCCTTTGTCTTTTTAAACAGTTCTTTGTTTACAGACTCATCAGACGAATCTGAATGAGGTCTCTTTGTTCCTAAATCTTTGACGGTTTTGTTTACCATGGGTGTTTTTGTCCAGCGCATCGTGTTAGGCGGAATCGGGCGAACTCGGTAAGGGCGTGCCCATCAGATCACATTGCGATCACTTCCGAACCCCCAGTTCCGTGAGGATCCCGAGCACTCTTTTGCCAGTCTGGATGGACATCAGTCTGGAACCCGAAACTACTGTGAGGAAGAATCCGACTTTCTTCAACACCGCGAACACTTCCTGACCAAGAACCGAAGTGGCTGGCCCCAGAACAGAAACCACGCATACGTCTCGGCAGAGCAAGCTCACATCAGCCTTACCAAACCAGAGGTTGTCAAGACTCTGGCAGGTTCAGCACTCCCAACGCGCAATGGCTCTGCACAGTCAAAATCCTAAAAGAAGGTGAGAATATGAATGAATTGTTTGATGTGAGTGTGTATGTAATTGGATGGATGTATTGTATGTGTTGAATGTGTTGGGCGTTGTTTGACTCGGGTACCGCGAGGGACGCCAAAACCCTCTTAGTAGGTGCAGCTAGTCTGCACCCCCCGTGCGGGGAATACACATTTTGAAGATATTATAAAAGAATACTATAAACGATACAATTTAAATGATACGATACAAAAACAAAACAAAATATATAATACAAATAACGTCTAAAACAATCCTACATACTTCTCGCTATTAAATACCTAAACGACCAATAATAATACATTATTAAAATATTTTAAATAGAAATTTAAAATACAAACTTACACTTGAATATAAATACAATTTAAAATAAAAACATACTCTTTAATCTAAATTTAAAATACAAACAAAGTCGTTACTGTAAAAACAAGGTTAAAATACAATCACGGCCTTTAATATAAATACAAATTCAAAGTGTAAACATACTCTTTAATGTAAATACAAATTAAAAATGAAAACATACTCTTTAATATAATTACAAAGTTACAATGCAATTATACTCTATAAACACACATTTAATTAGTCCTCAAAACTATAGGTATGTTTAAACACCCTTGAAAGTTAACACTTAGGACATTATAGGATTGAGTGAATTTTATGTTTTTCCTATTCTTAGCGAAGATGTGGAGATGACTCGCAGATTTCTCTTGACTTGATGCTACCTGTTTGAACATCCAACCATGTGGTACTCGGTCTTCTCTCCAGCGGCTTTGCCTTCCTCAATTGGTTTAGTTTCCTGTTCTCCTCCATCGTACCAACCAGGATAATTTCCGACCTTCTATTCTTCTACCTTCAGCAAATCTTCACGAATCCTCTCATTACTTACTCGGTTCCAACGTTTGTTGTTGCAATACACTGCTACCTCGTTAATTGGGAATTAATTGATTTTACGATTACTGATACCTAGTACAAATATCTTCCTATAAACTTCCTTTTTACCAAATTCGGAATGACTTAAGGCACAGGTTAGCCTTGGTGGCTTTCTGTTAGCCCTTGCGAATTTCTCCTTGTATTTTGGTGGACTGTATTTCTCCCAGATTGATGGACTGGATCCAAATGGGTTAGTTGCTAATTAGCAAAAAAAAACAGTTACTTTGAGAAATGATACTGTGTGTATATTATAACTCATAGCCATCGCTTATATGCAGCCATATTTACACACATTTAAAAACAAATTTACGAGAATGAAATATAAATAAAATCAGTAGTAACTTATCATGACAGGCCTTAGGTAAACATATTTTAGAACTTACCTACTAATTTACTATTTCATCTCTCCTAAAAATTCAGTTAAACATTTTAAAACTATTTAGCATAAAGGTTTTAAATAATCCACAAACAAAGTAATATATACATTCCTAATAGCTTTCTTAATATCGTACTACCTTTAATTATGTATAATGAATGATAGCACTTTAAATGTGGGTATTTATAATTATGTAAAGTATGATTTTGTAATTTATCATACACGTAACTCATCTCCAACATAACACCAGTGAATTATGTTATATGTGTAGCAATATATCAGAGATAGTAGCTGTATCGAACGACCAATGTATTAAAATGATGAGGTCGATTACGCGTGCTAGGGAATGGACCGATTGCATATAATGTCCTCGTGGCATAGATGGAAGACATTTGTTACTGTGACCCAGGTGCGGAGGGGAGAGAAAATAGCTCAAGGTAAACGGGAAGGAGATGGGTGGTACGGGGTGAAATAATACGTAAACTGAGCAATGTACTATGCCCCATCAGGGGTTGATTCGGGAAAGTAATGTATATTCAATAGATGTAGATCTTCTTTATTGCATTCTTTGTCGCGTATATGCATAATGTGTAGGTACACAATGTTTAATCTTTACAAAAATGTTACCTTTACATACATTACTTTAAAAGTGGTGTATATTGCGTTACAATGTTACAAACTATGAGTACTTTATGTAAAGCCAGCAAAATCAGTTTCAACTGAAATGGACACCATATTGCTTCTAAAAATCTCTGGCAACATATATTTTTTTAAATCCAAAAATATAAGATCTTTGGGTGGATTTCGGGGAAAATGTAAACACAAGTCTTTTAAAATTTAAACTTTGAGCAAATGTTTTGGGTACTTTGCTTTACTTCAATATGGTTTGTTCGTGGTGACCTTAAATATAAAATATTTAGGGTTTCTTAGTTTTCCTATCGCTAAACAATTTTATTCTCAGAAGGGAACATTTTACCAAACATTAATGATGTACTTTTTTGTTAAATCATGTAAAATGTTTATACTTTTACAAAATGATAAATTGTTATTAACGTGTTATATATTTGCATTTTTTAATAGTAACGACGAATGCATATTTACTAAGAAACGAAAGTTAGTAAATATGTTGATCTTGGGGTAAGGAATCGGTCATATCAATGTTAGTAAAAACTATAATAGATGGGCATATGGTGTGACGGACACATTTCTTCTGCTTACTGTTTAAATGTATGGTTTACTGTTTTGTAACTAGTGTAGTCTAGTTACGATCAACTATTGATGAAATTCTACTGGTTATATACTCCAATAACTAATAGGCGTATCAACTACGGATCTAATCCTTTCGGATTTATTATTTTTTAATTAATATGTCTAAAACTATTAATCAAATCCTATTGGGCTTATGCTTTACTAACTAACCGGTATATCAACTATGGATCTAATCCTATTGGATTTATTCTTTAATAATTAATAGGTTTATTACTAGTTTTTAATTAAAAGCATAACATTCAACAAAGATCATAACATCAAACAATTCCCAGAGTTGTTCTTGATGAAATTTATTAAAAGTTAAGAAATACATTAATGAAAGATTATCTCAGTAAGGAACCCGCATCTTGAAATGCATCACTGCTGTTTAAGACATAATCTAAAATGGAATCTTATTGAATTTCACTTCCTCAAACAGAATATTGCAAACTGCTCCGAATCACAGCCGTTATGTACTCCGAAGGCTTTATGAAGAAGCTCTGGTTCCTTCTTCCGAACCCTCCCTTCGATAACATGTCATGTGCGTCGTGGGGGAGTAAAAATTAAATTCAAAATTGATACTGTGGGCTTATTTGATATACGCGTCTCATAAAGAGAGCATTTATCATATTTTTTCTAATAACAGACTTCCATCTTATACCAATCTCCCACTTTGTACGCCGTTCAAATAAAACGACAACTCACTGGATAAATATAAAGCTGGTCTCTATTGAAGTAAAAGTTGCATTATAGAATTTATATTAAACCTACAACGAATGTTTTTGTGTTAGTTAAATTTGTAACAAAGAACATTTATATAATATAGTCACGCTAGAATAGATCAAATGCTACTCAAATTGTTGGTGGGACAACATTTGTACTTCCTTAATGTTTATTAAGATTCTAGTAATTAATAAACTACATCTGTAATTAAACTACACCAAGTATAGATTGTAGTACCAGAGGGATGTTTAAAAAAAAAAATTTTTCCAAATGTATACAGTGTTACGTACAAAATTAAAAAAAATATATATATATACCCAATTTTATAGTTGTACAAAATGTGATTAATACCTTTAAATAATAAAAAATAAAATCGCGTGACTGCAATTTAAGGTATTATCATGTTGCAAGATCCATAAAGTTTAAGTTTAGAAAGATATTCAAGTACTTTCTTCAAGTATCTTTATATATTATTTCTCAAAGATCTTTTTTTTTTTGCTAAGCATTAACGAACTCCCTTTATTCTTCATCAAAATTATTCAAGCATCATTTTAAATCTTATGTTCCCCTCTATTGACGAAAAATAGATAAACAGCTTAAAATTCATGTTTTCATTACACAAATTTATTTTAATAAAAATTATATTATACTTCATATGGTTCCTAATGAAAGGCGCCATCTATTAACAATCTATTTAACTAACATGACAGTAGTTATTTAAATCTTTTAATTCTTTAATGCAAGTGTAATTTATCACTCAAATTAAATCAACGTAAACCAATATTATTATTTTTAAACTGTTGTCAAATTAAACCAACGTAAATAAATAATTTACTTAACTATTAAATCATTACCTGAAAGCCTACTCCTAACATGCGAAATATTCACATTGGTCAGCTAGTTTATTCTTATTGTTTCTTTTTTTGAATGATCGTAAAATGTACTTTGTACCATAGATTAAGCGTATTATATAAAAGTAAAGAAAAAGAAATTAAAATAATATTTTATCAACATTTTCGGGGAAAACTGTTAGGAGTAATTTTGATAATATTTCCTCCGGGTAGGAAAACTTTGATGAAAGAGTAGAATAATTATTTTAGTTGACATCATTTATTCTAATGCTAAAATAAATTCAGTAATAGTTTCAGTTGATTCCTCATTTGTATAATTTTAAAGTAATATCACATTTGAGTCTAGTAGAATTACTACACTTTTAAAGGTATTTAAACGGTAAATCCTCGATATCCTTATATATAATTCTGTAAGCAAAATTTTAGATTCAAAATTGTGGGAATTTGGTAAATTGGAGAATGATGGGAGAGGTGTCAAATTAAAGGTATCGATTCAAGGAACGAGGGAAAAATATAAGTTTTTTCTAAAATTAAAAACTAAGGGGTTTTTGAGATCCCCGAAAAACAAAAAATCCCCATAAGAAATACATGAGAATTTAAAAACATACAAAAGCTGTTCTGCAGTTTACATTTGGTATTAAATAAATGAATTAAAAACATAAAACACCTGTTCTGCAGTTTACATTAAAACATTTGGTATTAAATAAATAAATTAAAAAAATGAAACAGCTGTTCTGTAAAACAAAATGACAGTTGAAGTAAATTATATTTTTAAATAAAATCTGCTACTTATTAACCTATAAAAGATACACGTTGACATACACATAGAGAAACTTTATAAGTGTGATTTTTGGAAGGTTGTATGGCTGTCCTATTAACTCTTCATACATTTATACTAATATCATAAAGAGGTAAGTTTGTTTGTGTGTATGTAGGAGGTAATGTCTGGCACTACTGAACCGATTGAAAAAATAGTTTTACTGATAAAAAGCTACACTTTACCTGAGTAACATAGGCTATAATTCATTTCGATAAAAACCTTTTTTTATTTCAATATTGGTAAATTTAGACGGAAAAAATTCTTAGGTTAGGCCTAGAATGATAAACCAACACATGTTATTTACACACATTTATTACCATAACAATAAATTGAACAAAAGAACAGATAATATATAGCTGCCTGTTCTAATATTTCCATTAACAGCTGATTTCAAAATTTGAAGCAATTATTTTTGTATTTCTAGATTTTAGGTTAGGGTTTTAAAGTGTAGACCTGAGTCTTGCTGTTTCTTTTAACCATTATTATAACTGCTGTTATGAAATATAAGAAATAATTTGATTTGAACAGTTATCATTATTTATTATCTTAATTTTGAGGTTATTATTATTAATCATATAACTTTATTATAAATAAAACATAACATTTGTTTTTAGAAGGTTCCATTGGAGATTGGCGTGCGGAGCACGCAGGGGTCTCCCCTAGTAAGGTAAATATTTCCGTATCAATAGATTATTTATTGATAGCATAGCATAGTATATCGAAGAAATGATTTGCTTTTAAAGTACAAGTAATGTTATATGCAGAGTTACACAAAGTTACATGGCCGTGTTTTGTTTTTTATTGCATGCATTACTTTATGCTTTGTTCAAAATGTAGCGAAACTTACAGAGCCATCGATTTGGTGAATACACAAACATATCGTGACAATATTGTCGGACAAAAATACCCTCGTCGTCAGGAATGTCATGGCACGCTCATGTCGAATACTCACGCAATGCTTCGCGTGATTGCAGTCACCATGGAAAAGTTAATCCAGTTTTGGTTAAAATAAATTCAAATCTTAACATGCGAAACGATAAAGGTACTTTTCGAGCATAGAAATCATTCAAATACGAAGCATAATCTGTTGTCCCCAAACGCTTTATTCGGAATACAATCAGTCAAATCGCACGCAATCAACTCGTTTAAATAGTTTTGTCACTAATTCGATATATCATTTTGCCAATCACTATATAAATCACTTCTCTTGGATATATATAAACCATTTTCTTCAAATTGAAATTGTTTTCTTTGTAAATTTTCTTCCCTTCAGGCGGAGATAAATACAACTTTCCCTGAAAGTAATTCGACATAAAGGACTTGTCTTTTACAGTCTTTAGAAAGTCGAAGTAAACATTAGCTGTCAAAGTGTTTAAAAGATCGAATCTTGCGACTGTTCAATAACACCAAGTCGCACACAACAAAACTTTTAAGATTAAAGATAAACGAACGCTGACTTTTTATTCTCTGCTCTAACTGCATTATTGTTTAATTTAATTGTGTTTCTTCTACAACTTTGGTCGCAATCAATTTTGTTAACAGTATTGATAGTAATAAATTTATCACACGTTCTTTGTTTATACACTTTTTGGGTAAAAAATAGTCAATTTTGTTATTGCATAAATTTATTCCCTGGTTTATGCTGATTAAAAAAACTTTTATATATATTATCTTATCATTTTAAGTACTAAAAAACATTTTCTTGTAAAGACTTGCATTAATTTTTGGTAAATTTGAGGCCGAAGCCCAAAGGCCAATTAACAGTGCAAATCATACATATTCACAGAGTTTTTCCGTACATATGAACTCATAAAAAACCCAATTGTATGGTTGGCTAACCTGTTACTTTCACAGATAATATTTTTAATTATTTACAGCATGATGAGAACTACTCACCAAGACAGTTTTAAATCATTAAAAGTAAAGTTCTTCTTAAATGCCTGATTTCTATAACCTTGTTTTTTATAACTTAGGTACAATTATATTCTGAACAACCAATCCAAAATACCAGATTTTTTTCTGACCATTGGTTACTATAGTATCAACAAAGTGTACTATTATTTTTAAAGTATATCAAAAAATAAACCTGCAATAAAAAAAAACATACAATATTTTTTTAAATTTCTATATAAAATTGTTTTGAAACATGTTAGTTTTTATAATTTTTTTCTTGAAACTAGTACATTTTATGTGTAATGTACTCAATATGTGTATATATATGTTGAAATTTCAGGACAATAGGTAAAATAGTTTTAAAGTTATTGGTACCTAACTAACTAGTGAATTGCCCATTTAAATAGCATTGAGCTGGTGAAGTGAATCTCCCCCCTTTCAAAATGGAACGACTGCCCAAAGAGTGATGTGTAATTAATACGTTCTTCAAAATCGTGAAGTAGATTGTAACAGAAAGTTATTATAACAATTCGACGCAATCACCTAAAGTAATAAAAACATAACAGTGACAAAAGTGCAGCGTAATCTATTGAGCTGGTCAGAGAAAACATATTGCAGTCATATTGTGTTGGTTCTTGTGTCTATTGATCATAATATATATTAATAATATAAGTGAATGCCAGCAGTCATTCCACGTGTAAAATGTGCAAGAAAAAAAGCCATAATTGCACATATGATGTATGCACGTAGTTCTTAGTCGTAAAATATTGTTATGTTTAGCAATATATTTACAATAAGGGAGTATTTACTAAATAAGAGCGAGTTCTGTTGAAATGACTTTTATTGACATATAGAGACCTACCACTGTAAGAACGACTAAGACTTGTTCACAATATTTTCAAATAGTGCTAAAATAAAAATAGTATTAAAAAATAAATATTTGTGTTCGGTTATTATTTTTTTATCTTAAATCAATTATTATGGTTTGCATTTTTAAAGATTTGTCTTGAATTTTATATACTTTCGTAATATCAATCTATACCGACAAAGAGATAACAGAGAGACGGAAAGTTGGAGATGAGCGTGGCAATATTTAGTAACAGCTCACAGATTTCACTGGTAAAAACTAAAACTTAGTCAACAAAATTATAATAACACCATATAATATGAAGTATGTTGGATGTGCAGGTGTGTTTCTTAAATGGGCCACCATTGGTATCTTGTAAACTACAAATCTGACAGTTAACTTTAAATGGGGAACCTTTCCTTGTTTTTGTTTTTATTTTTTAAATTGGTGCCAACTTACGAAATTTTTATGGAAACCCCCTATATTGTATGATGATTTTGGATTTGACTGAATCCTGGATTCTGAATCAGCTGATATTTATTTTCGATAAACAACAATAATTATTATTTGCAACAATGAGAATGAACAGCTGATATTGAACATCTGTTATAATCTTCTTTTTTCATGTGTGACAAATCTGCAGTTTTGCTGGTTTATTTCTCTGTATGATGGTTAAAAAAAATAACAAAAAGCATTTTGTTGATTTTAAAAAGTTATTTGCTTCTCTAAACAATGCTTTATTAGTTGTTAAGAGCAGTTTCATTGCTCCAAAACGTTATCATATAAAAATATCTTCCGCTCAGTTTGGATGTTTTTAAAACTTTATACCCCTGTAACTTTTAAACGGTTAGTCGTATCAAAAACACACCAAAAACAAAAAAGTCTTAAAATAACTTGTAAAATCTACTATCATCATAAATTATAGGGTGCTCCATAAGAAATTCGAAATTTGACATCCATTTTTTTAAATGGCGGCCATTACAAATATTTTAACAACACATTTTGTAATTTCTCAAAAAACAAGGAAAGTTTTCCCATTTAAAGTTTGCTGTCAGATTTATAATTTACAAGATACCAATGGTGGCTCATTAAAAAAACATCCTGAATAAACCCGTAATATTCCAACTATTTGAGTCAATAATTATCTAAAATTTGGTTATAATTCATTTTAGATCAAATAAAAACAGAAAGAAAAAATTCCCAGTTCAAAATTCTTAAACGAAACGTAAACACAATATTTAGTAAACACACTAAAACTTTGATAACAAGCTTCTACTAGCTTGACTTGTAATAATGTTATAACTATCCACTTAGGATGAAATCACAATACATCCAAGTAATTAAAAATGGTAAATTATTCAGTTCCAATAATATCCACCTGTAAATATCTTTAGAATATTCTATCCGGTGTTTACACATACCCGACCTCAGCCCCCTCAACTTTCATACACTTCGACAAATGGCGAGCATCAGTTCATATTTGTGTCCCGATATATTAAATTCCAGCCGCAGATATCACGCGCGGGAACAACAGTTGGCTAAATGTACACAAATTCCGTATAACCCTGCCAACAAATATGACGGGAATGCAATAGCAGTGGATACCAGGTAGTCCTTGTAGAATGTTATTGAATATTGTATTGGTTTCCGGGGTATGTCAAATAAAATAACTTCCTGGGTTAGCCGAAACAGTAACGTGAAACTTGCTTGTGGAAGATTCATATTTTAAGATGTGTAAATCGAATTAAATAACTTAGGAATTCACTAAAATTAGTATAACTGAGTTTTTTATTTATAAATGCGCCAAAATTATGAGTTTTTAATAATTAGATTACCTGATCTATTATTTGATTTCTATGGTATCAACTTCTCCTTTTCCCACACCTTTATTACTTTAGTGCATGATGACAGATATTGTCTCTTTAAAATTGTATATACTTTAAGGAAACCGGAAAACGAAAATCTTAAAAGGAAAAACGGAACCCTTATTGAATCAGTATCTATGTCAGTATTTTATACATACTAAACTATTATTTAACCAGTATGTATATCAGTATTAAATACTTACTCAACCCTTATTTAAACAGTATGTATATCACTATTACATGCATGCTGAACGCATATTTAATCACTATGTATATCAGTATAAAATACATACTCAACCCTTATTTAATCAGTAGGCTATGTATATCACTATTATATGCATGCTGAACCCTTATTTAATCAGTATGTAAATCAGTATTATATACATACTCAACCCTTATTTAATCTGTATGCATATCAGTATTATATGTATGCAGAATGCTTATTTAACAAGTATGTATATCAGTATTATATACATATTGAACCCTTATTTAATGAGTATGTATATCAGAATTATATTTATACTCAAAACGTATGTAATCATTATATGTATATCAGTATTATAAACATGATTAACCCTTATTTAAGCAGTATGTATATCAGTATTATGTACATACTAGACCCTTATTTAATCAGTATGTATATAAGTGTTATATACATACTAAATCCTTATTTAATCAGTATGTATATTAGTATTATATACATACTCAACTCTTATTTAATCAGTATGTATATCAGTATTAAATATTTACTCAACCCATATCTAAACAGTATGTATATCACTATTACATGCGTGCTGAACCCTTATGTAATCAGTATGTATACCAGTATTATATACTACAACGGACAAAACTCGTTGTAGGTCCTGGGTTTGAATTTATAGTTAATTTTATAAATTTGAATAATCTGGACTTGCCGCGAGCTGAAGCCGAATGTAGGTCACGACAGTCATGTTGACGCGGGAGGGTCGTTATCTGGCCAAGCTAAACTTTTGGACCCTGCCTGTTCGAAAAGGAATAAGAACTTGTAAAAAATACTAAAAGATTCTTTCGGGAAGCCAAAATCCAGGATTTAAATAAAAATATAACTTCAGGAAATGCATTACGCTAACCGCGGGTGTATTTACTGCACGATTAGATAATATAAAATCACAAGGTTACGTAAGATACAAGCTATTAAAGTATGGGGAGAAATTCAAATTCTTCTAAATTGAAAAAGAAAAGGTTTTTTAGGCTTTTCTTATGAAGGCCTAAAATAAAGCTGAAATAAGTTTTAGCTAGATTTTGTTAAATAAAAAAGTTAATGTTAATCCACTAAATTCCAATGATAAAAAAGTAGGTTAAAAAGAAAGTTTTTTAAATTCTAAACAAAACAAGTTTGAGTAATGATAAACATAATTTATAAGTAAGAAGAAAAACTTGAAAATTTATGAAAGGAAAAAGGTGATAGAATTTGCACCTTTACAGCAAAATAAAAAGTTAAACTTAAATTTTTATTAACTCAAAATGGTAAATAGTATGTAAATAACATAGTTATGTAAAAATAATCCAGTAATTAAAATATGTTTCGGGAGTAAAGTAAAACCCCAGTTTGTAAAAAATCGTTAAACTCCCTAACCCCCCAGCAAGACAACCAGAAGCAGAAACGAAGTGAAAATCCGGCTAGTTAACAAAAACCAATAGACAAAAAGAAGTATAAACGAAAAACTGGAAAAAAAAAACTAAGACTTTTCCGGGAAAAATCGCCGCGGAAAAACGCGCGTGGGTCGTGTACGCGAACCAAGAGTCGTACGAACGTCACTCGAGTTCGTGTATACAGAAGACAACGAGCTGAATCCAAAAATGTCACTCCCATAGAAATCGGGAAAATTCTGGAGGAGTTACAGAGGAAAAGGATTTTCCATAGCCTAAACTGCGGGAAGCGAGATAAGGACTCGAAACAGCAGAGGGGCTGGGCGAAGATGAGACGGCTGGAGGGGGAGCAGGTCTACCAGCATACGAAAGTGGGCGTACTCCAAAAACAAAAGGAAAATTACATAAAACAATGGCTAAATCAAGTTTAAAAATAATGGAAAAATTAATATAAAATTCAGGATAAAAAATAACATAGACTAGGAGTTTAAAATTGTCGAAAAAACGAATTTTAAAGCTTTGTCAAAATACAGTGATAGAAAGCTTAAGTTGGCATGGAAGTAGTGCCGAAAAAGCTTATATAAACGATTGCTCGGGGAAACTCGGGGGCCTTCACATTTTTACGATGTAACTAGACACATCGAGCCTATTTCATTCTGCGATGTAATTAGACGCATCAGGAGCTGTTACTTGTTTTTTATAAAATACTATAGCATGCAAGAAGCTAAGTATTTTCTTCGTTAACCTTATAAATTGTATAACAAGTGAGAAGATCCGTCGTTGCGGTTTTCACCTGGAATGCAGCAATAGACACCGCCTTAAATCTACAAGAACTTCAGTGGCAACTTAGTCAATACAAAGTTGGCCTAACTTGGAATATTCTGGTCAGCTGATACATGGAGTGATACGTAAAGCTTCCAGACAGGACTCCAGGACACAATCAGGCGACCACTAGGACATGCAACTGTAACTTCGAGGGAATAACCGAACCGGGATTGCAGACACGACATCACCACATCCATCTTTAAGAAATCATCCATCCTTCATCCAGACAATCCTACAGGACTCCATCTTCACCAACGAGACAACTTAACCAGCACGCAGAGCATCTGTAGCCTGCCATCGCTAAACAACGTTCGCGGACTTCACGTCAAACGTCGCGACGCGACGCCTAGACAAGTGTGAAAAGGTCGGTAGAAGCGTAAAATACGTTAGTCCCTGATAAAATTTGCCTGAATTAAATTCAAATAAATTTAATTTAAATACTGGGTTACTTTGGATGTTAGATTAGATAAAATATTTGTATTATTATTTATTAAAAAAGTAAATTCATTAAATCGTAAATTCAAATTAAATATTTCATTAAAATATTGATTAAATTAAATTGAGTATAAAATATTAAAATAAAATATAGTTAGGTAAAAGATTTGTTCTGCCTTATAGTTTAAGAGAATATTATTTAAATTGAAAGGAGACTTATTATTTTATATTTGTTGGAAAAAGATAAAATCCAAAAGATATATTTTCGGTTTAAAATTTAAAAAAAAGAAGTTATTAAAATTTTATTTGCTTTATAAAACAGTTATTATTTACAAAAATACCTAGTATTCAAATATCCCACTAGTTTATGAGTTATAGATTAAGAATTGATACAGTGAAATTTCATAAAATATTTGCAAGCACAAATAAGCCATTTACAAGGTTAGTTTCAGTGTACTCACTACTCAGAGGTTTACAAAAAGTAAAATTATTAACTTGTGTTCTAACTGAGCTAGATTTAAAAATAAATTACTGGAAGTATAACGTAAAGTCTTTTTTAGTCGGGATATTCAGCAAACTGAATATTCGACACATAGTTATTTCACCTAGGCCAAACAAAGCGAGATTGCCTATAAGACTTCCAGTAGGTGGAAATAACTTATTCTCCAACGAAGAATTATCCAAAAAAGGAGATTCGTTGTAGAATTGGCTCCCGAACGTGGGGCAGAACGCGTTGGAGTTTTTCGTTGTAATACATACTAAACCCTTATTTAATTAGTAGGTATATCAGTATTACATACATACTCAACCCTTATTTAATAAGTATGTATGTCAGTATTATATACATACTGAACTAGTATTTAATCTGCTTACACTTAGTTTATGGTCATTTAGGAAGAAACGAAGAAACTTTCTGGACGGTTCTACTAGTGAAAATAAAGTTCATATAAACATAGGTTCGGAATGCTTAGCTTTTAGTTACCCAACATTTTTTTTTACAAAATTCTTAATATCTTTAGATGTAGGAAATATATTAAACGTAAATTTGTGATACATATTTGCTAAGACATCTTTTATCCACGTATAAAACACCAAAACGATTTGTCATATATTTTCAAAATAGTTGCCGTTTAAAATGTTTAAGGTCAAATATCTCGAAAACAGCTACATTTATAAAAAAATAATAAAGAAATAAAGGATTTTCCTTTTATTTCATAATAATTGTTTTTTTATTATTTCTGTAGCTTAAAGTATAACCGAATAATTGGCTAAAACCTAAACATTTCTTATCTTAGTATTTGTCCATAATATCCAAAATTTCTCCAGAACCAAATTATGAGAAAAATTATGTAAATAAAGTCCATAGTAAATTTCTGCAAACTTACAAAAAAGGATTTTATTACACCAAAACATAACTTTATTTACATGATCTTTCTCATAATTTGGTTCTAGAGTAATTTTGAATATTTTGGACACTAACGAAATTCAAAATTTTTGTTTCTAGCCAATACCTCGGTTACAGAAATAATAAAAAAATAATTTATTTTTGTCATTAAAAAAGGAATTTTTTGTTTCTTGAAATTTGTTTGCGTTTTCGAGATATTTTACACTAACAATTTCAAACGGCCACCATTTAGAAAATATATTAAAAACGTTCTGTTTTTGTCATTTAAAAAGGAATGTTTTTTTTCTTGAAATTTGTTTGCGTTTTCGAGATATTTTACACTAACAATTTCAAACGGCCACCATTTCGAAAATATATTAAAAAGTTTTGTTTTTTTGTACTTGGGTAAACGATGTCATACCAAATATGTATCCAATGTTCAATATATTTCCTACATCTAAAGATACTAAGTACTGTATTTTTTAAGAAAAACTTGGTGGATAACTAAAAAGGAAACATTTTTTATATGCAATTTTTTTCTTTTTTTTACTAGTAGAACACGTCCTGAAACTTTCACCTGTATACTAAACTAATCACTAACCAATAACACTAACCATGGCAGCAATAGCCTAAATTTTAGATTTGTGTTAGGGAATAGTGAAAGAAAGCACGGCGTCTAACTGTTATTGCTGTAAAAAGTTTTCACCAGTTATAGTTTTCCTTAAAACCATATGAGTACCTCTATTTCTTCTTACATTAAAACAAAATCTTACTTTACTAGCTTTGAAAATAGAAGGGGGATGATCAATTTTGTCGAAAATGTATCATGAAAACTCCTATACCTATGAAAACCTCCTATGAAAACCTAATAATACGAAATATAAATAATTATTAATAAATTACGCAACATATCGTATTATGGATTATGGATTATCGTATTGGCATTTTTAAAACATATGGAAAATATCACTCTTTATAACTACGTTTTATAAATTTAGCTTCTTTATGTTTTTTGCGAAATGCAACTGTGACAGACGGATGGATAAACTAGTGATCCTACTAACAAGGGTTCAGTTATGCGTTTTAAGGTACGGAACGTTAACATATTTATTTCTAACAGTCAACTTATAACTAAATTGTTTTAAGTTAACTATTATATTTTATATTCACATTAGTTAACTGACTATTTAATATTTACTTATTGGGATATTCTAAAACTAGGTTAGTTGTACCCATGACTACATATCAATCGATATGTTGTCATTGGTTGTACTTTTATAAATTAATTAAAGTAGGGCCTAATTACTTTATTATCACGATCACATTTAATTAAAATAATAAAATAATGACTGCTAATTAAGAATGCAAAGATTTCGTGTAAGATTACAGCAACAACCTTGAACCTTGATACAGAATATTAACTTTATTTGAGACCGTGGATCCATCTTAAACATTCAATACACAATGCCGTTTCAGCAATAATGCTGTTCACATCCCCGGTTTGGATTATTCTGTAAATTGCTTTTGTCAAGCAAATAAACTCAATTTGCATTCCTATAAGAGTTTGTCGTTTTGAATAACTTATCCTCTTCTACCCTCCTCAATTAGATACTCTAATTTGGCTCCTTCATAAACTCCTTGTACTTTATAATTAAATTACAAAGTATTAAAAATTGCATGCCCGTCCCTTCTAATTCCCAAGCCACTTTTCTTGCTTTCTATGAAGACGTTTTGACAATTTTCGTTATTAAATTTATGCGAGAATTCCGTGGACAAAAAGCGCAAAATTGTTAGTTCCACTATTCCTTGCAAAACCTTCTTCTCGAACTAAAATAGTTTGGGATGAAAAAATACTGTCGGTTTTATTTAAGAATGAATTGTTTCAATTGTGTATTAAATCATATTTAAAACTTTGGGGTTTTTGTTGTGATGCAATAGCCTTTGCATATTATAAATTCGGACCAACTAACATACAAGCTCTACTATACATATGTTTATTATGTATATGTTTACTGTAGATACATTTTGGAGGAGTTCTAGTAAGAAATAATACTATTCTATTGGATGTATATAACTTGTACAGCAGCCAATTATTATAGTGCATTATGCTTATTTTATATGTTTTAATAAAAAGTATTCATCAAATGTGTTTTTTTATTTTTTATTGACATTTGGAAGTTGACATTGAATTCTGTACCCAATTCACCCTGTTTTGATTCGAAGAACTTTTTTTAGAAACATTGCTGAAGGCCTTTATTTTTTACACGTATTATGAAGTAACAGTTGAAAGGGTACGTAGAATTCATTTTTTAAAGTATTAAATTCGCATGGAGCACAACTAATCTCTTCATTTGAGAAAATAATAGACCTATTTTTTACAAGAACTGGATGATCTCGCTCAACTCTTATAGAGAAAACTTATAATGTAATCTAGGCCAAGTTTGTGTTGCATTGTTGAAATTAACAAAATCAGCTACTATAAATGACAGTAATTTTAAATGTTGGCCTGTCAGTGTGTTAAATTAGTAAAACTTGCAAATATTTCTTAAAGGCTTATAAAGTCAGGATTATGATTAGTTCAAAATATGATATTACTCGTAAACCCCGTGAAAAATCACAGGCAGATTAATTAGATGCGCATCATAAATACATCATTAAAAAATACTATTTAAAAACAACAGACTTTATCTAGGCCTACCTAACCATGCTGACGAAGATTTTTAATTTGGTAAATGTGTACAGTTATAAGAATTATAAAACTGTAGGCATATTTGTTAATATTTTTTATTTTCATATTTACGTTATTAGTATATATTTAATAAAAGAAAAAATACTATCTTTTAATTGCTTTTAACATTTGTCTCCTTGTTTATCCGTAGCAAACAAAGCTTCTGAAGATGGGGTCTACCCGAAACGCGTCAGGCGAAGAAAAGACAAAGATAAGAAAGGCGGATAAACAAGAAGACAAATGTTTCAAGCATCTTAGCAGAAATAATAATAACAAATGCAGTGCTTTTAACATCATATTGATAGGCCAAATGATTTAGAAGTTATAAGTATTATAGTGAAGACATTAATAATCGAATATGTTTATATGTTACGAAGATGTAGGCCTACGACTGTTTCCGAAGTTAAACGAATCTCTTCTTTAAATTTATATTAACGGATATATTGATGATAAAAGGTTGTATTTATACACAGTTTATAACCTCAAAGCAAATCTTATGACGTACCGATATTATAGCACACATTAGTATTAGAACTCATATTTAAAAAAAATCTACTTTATAAGAAATTATAATGATTGAAGTTGTAAACATAACCCCAAATTACTGTCTAAGCTGGGTTTAGTCTAAGTGTTACAGATGTTGGGTGAAATCAGCTGTTATGTTATGTTACTCCCCTAAGTACGTATGGACGACCATACACTCACTTTTATAATTAATTGTTGATATGAACTATATAGGCCGGTAGTGCAAAACCAAAATATTAGACGAATCGGAAATAATTTCTGCAAAAGGTTTTATTGTTTTAATAGCTTCATTTGTGACCCAATATGACTATTCTAGGTTTTCCCCCACGGCGGAGTTGTGTTTAAGTGGTGGGGAGAGGGGGACGTAAAAATGTCCATACAAAAGTTATAGATGAATAAATTCTGCGTTCCACGGACAAAAATTAAATTTTTTACCAGCCGTTTCCATACAGTTCCATCTTAATTTTGGACCATTTCTCATCATCAATGAAGACTGCTCAAACAGCAGTTCTACATATGTGTTATTTTCACTATATTAAACATAGTACAGCACTCCATTGTACTTAGAAAAATAAATTCAGTAATACAATAACATATTAAAATTGTAGGATACATAGGCCCTAAAAACATGGTTTTTTTATATATATCACACACTTTTTTGATAAATGAGTTAGTTTACATGGTATTATTAAAAAGCAGAAGTTAAAACAAAAAGTTGTATAGGCCTAAATATGTAAAATTTATTAAACTTTTATGAGCACTAGTATGGGAACGGGGACCGTATTTTTTAATATTGCAAGTCCTTTACGAGATATAACCGAAATCCCGCAAAATATCCCATTTCGGGATACATTTTTACTGGCCACCACTTAAACACAACTCGGCCGGGGGGGCCTAGAATAGTCATATCGGACAACAAATTGAGCAATTAAAACAATAAAACCTTTTGTAGCATTTTTCCCGATTTGGATTTTAAGCCTTCTGGGCTAATAATAAAATATGAGTTTAATACACCTATGTTATTGGAATGGAAAAAAATGAGTAAATAATTACTGAGACGTAACAAATTATAAGGAATTTCTGCCTGCAAAATTGTATATTTCTAAGCATTATTGTTTTGAAATTAGAGATCTACAAATTACCGGTCTGTCAGAAGGCAGATGGTAGAGGACAGAGGAACTTCTAATTAAGTAATAGTGGCATCTAATCAAATTAATTAAAATAAAAATGATAAAAAAATAAAAAAGCTTACAATTAGTGTTATAATACTGTACTTAAATAAATGTTTATACTAAATATGAAACATAAACTATACCTATAATTGAACATTGAGAGATTAAAATGCATACGTGAACAACAGAATGTTTTCTCACAGATGCTCATTGTTTACACCGATTTAAATATAACATGTTAATTCAATGTAAATTAACCAGTCAAAAGTATAAATAAATTTATTTGCGTGAAACTTATTTTTCTCTTAGAAACGAGATAATCTCACTTAAGAAGTAATGAATATAAATAATAAATAAGTGGATTCATTTCCCACAAACTTGTTAAAATGTTGTTTGCTACTCCTTGTTTTGCGTGAAATATTTCCTTCCTTTGCAATTAGCAATTTAACTTATTTACTTTGTAAACTCGTTAAGCCGGATAGAGAAAGTTTTTAACGCAATTAAGCGACGTTTTGGTTGCAAACTGTCACCTGGCAAAACAATAGAGCTAAACAAAATAATTCACACAGGTCAAAATGAAACTGAAAAGCACACAATAAAGCGTTTCCACCTGAACATTTCACTTCAAACGTAAAAATAATTCTTCGTTTGGACCTCTAAGATTTTTTAGATGAAGTTTAAAGTAAAACCATTTAACAATATCAAATCCAAGTCAACTTATAAGTTTTGAAGTGAAAACTTCTATAGGCGCACAGCGTCTAAAAAACATTTGAGGCAGTGAATAGGATTTTACCGTCACGCATTTTTCCCACGCTCTACTATACAGTATATAGTACTCATGTTTAATAGCAGAGTATATAGTTTAGATTCCTTTATAGTTTACTTGGTAATACCTCTGAAATGAATATTGTGCTTCCTCATTTTGTAAGTTGTGTCAAAATAGTTTACTTGGTAATACCTCTGAAATGGATATTGTGCTTCCTCATTTTGTAAGTTGTGTTAAAATAGTTTACTTGGTAATACCTCTGACATGGACATTGTGCTTCCTCATTTTGTAGTGTTAAAATAGTTTACTTGGTAATACCTCTGAAATGGACATTGTGCTTCCTCATTTTGAAAGTTATGTAAGATAGTTTCCTTGGTAATACCTCTTACATGGACATTGTGCTTAATCATTTTGTACGTGTTAAAATTATTTACTTGGTAATACCTCTGAAATGGACATTGTGCTTCCTCATTTTGTAAGTTATGTAAGATAGTTTCCTTGGTAATACCTCTGACATGGACATTGTGCTTAATCATTTTGTACGTGTTAAAATAGTTTACTTGGTAATACCTCTGAAATGGACATTGCGATTCATCATTTCGTAAGTTATGTAAGATTGTTTCCTTGGTAATACCTTTGACACGGATATTGTGCTTCCTCATATTGTACGTAAATGGGCATTGGGATTCCTCATTTTGTAAGTTGTGTTAAAATAATTTACTTGGTAAACCTCTGAAATGAACATTGTGCTTCCTCAATTTGTAAGTTAAGATAGTGTCCTTAGTAAT
>JAGFPH010001765.1:206254-225121 GCA_018207615.1 Philaenus spumarius | reverse complement strand
TTTGTACAATAAGTCGCCGGTATAAATGCTTAACATTTCTTATAATGCCCTGTTCCATTGGCTGTACAACTAAAGTCATGTTCCGGGGGGGGGGGAGGCAGAGCATCAATGAAAAACTACAGTATCGGTACCACACAATACAGTAGGGAGGATGACTGGGTTATTTTTAGACACACCCGGTTTAGTGTCGAGCGACCTTGTAAGAGAGGGGCGGGGAATACGGCAGTGCCGGGAAAAGTTTGTTTCGATGTTATTTTTGTATATACAGTAGAACTTGGATAATTCAAACGTCTTTAATTTGAAATTCCAAGTTTCAGTTTGGTCCCTTGAACTTTATATATCAACGTAAAAAAATATGGATAATTCAAAATCAACTTCTTTAATTTGTAGTTTTTTTTTTCAACACTAAAAATAAAATCTTGTGCTGTGAAAGGGATCGCTAGATAAATAGGTCACTGTCTGGTAGAAAGGGGACTGGACATAGGGGGCAAGACTTACGTGTTTGTACACATATTGTAATTCTTGACGCGGTACCGGTTTCCAAGAATTTTGCCTTCCGAGAATTCTCTGAATGTGTTTACATTTGAACATACGCTCAACCTGATATGACTCATAGCGAGGGATTCAAAGCTTTGGATGCAGCGCTACGCTACGTTGAACAACAACCCGAAGCTACTGCAGCCGATACCATATTACACTATCGTTAGCATGACATCGCAGCTCGTAAACGTTGCAGTGTAGTTAAACAAAAAACTATTTATGATTTCTTTAATAAATAAAATTAGTTTTTTACCTCAGTGTTCAATACAAAATGGTGTACATTTAATAAAACTTAAAATTTTTCGGAGATACGATGACTATAAGTAGTAGATTTATAGTCTACTATATTTATATTCTGTGTAATTCGAGTTTTTCACAATCCGAGGTACTCTCGGTCCCATTCAACTCGAAATATCGGGACTCTACTACATTAGCAAATTTGCACAGGAAAAATGAGTTATTGCAGTGACCCTTATGGTAAGACCCTTATGGTCGGGAGTAGCAAATGAGCATCGATCATGGTCCTCCAGAACACGTTTTGGGGTGTCATTAAAAATCATATATATATATATGTGTTCGCACTCTAGCGGCCGCATTTTAAGTCCTATTTGGTACACATGTTGGTTGTCTATGTCGCTCGGACGAGTTCATTAGCCAAAAAAATCCAACAACCGGAAGCACGTTTTTTGACCGGAAGTAACTATTTTTTTAGATTTTTCCTACGAGAATAAATGTTTTTTAGAGTTTTTCTACAAATATTAAGTAGAGTAAGATGTTATTCTCCACATTTTGTTTTTTTACGCGACCTTATAGCTTGATTGGTTCCCTCAAAATCGATCAAAACGTAAAAAACATTAAAGTACCCGATTCAAAGCCATGTGGTGGATTTTACCGTGGGGTTGGCGTGCGAAGCACGCAATGCATTGTATATTGAAGATACTCCCAATACGGGGGTTGGCGTTGTGTGTTGAAAATACTCCCAATATGCGGAATGTCGTGCAATGCTTTGTGTATTGAAGATATGCCCAATATGCGGTATGGTGTGCGAATCATTTTGCAGCTATTCAGCTCCGCTGTGAATAGACCTATTTCCCAAATTGTTGGTTGAAACCCTAAAACATAGGCCTATAAACTTAATTTTGGAAATTTGATCAACTTACGTCAGCGGTTCAGCTGCGTGGTCGAATTATTTATTTTAACACTGTGTAATGGTATTGCCGTGTATTGATTTTAACACACAAATGATGGCAAATGTTCGAATAACTAATAATAAAATTGAACATCCCTCATTAATAAATGATAACATCAAACAGAGAATAAAGTACTCTTTATCAAACAGCTATTGTTGCTCTGTATGCTTTTGGTACTTCTGTTTCCCTTAATTTATACCTTTAAAAGAACTGAAAGACAAAAAGTAGTCACAGACCTAACCATACGGTACAAGAACTATTTTGTACATGCCATTCTATTGGTGGGTGTTTTAAAGAATGTTTGTGTATTCCTTATACTTTCAAATCAACTAACCTGTCGTTTCCTTGGTGTGTTGACACATTGTATACTGCAATTGATCGTTTGCTGACCATCGACTTTGCCTTCTTCCATTTGCCTAACAAACTGTTTGACAGGGGTTGAAGAATCCACCATTGCGTTGCTTACCACAACTAAAAACATTCAAATCAACTATTATTTAACAAAAACAAATCGTTCAAGCAATTAGCCAACAATGACCACCAAGCAAGCTTTTCATTCAAGAAGCATGATGTGAGGACATTGAACTGATGAGAATTTACTACAATAATACCTCAATTTGTCTCATAATTCTAGTTGAAAACTTAATTTTAATAATCTAAATGAATTTAATGCAGAACATCTTGCACTTAAAAGTTAGGCCAGGGCGATCGATCTTCCATAGGGCTCAAATAATAATCACTATGAAATCTTAACCCTTTAACAAAACTAAAGCTATATTTAAACTATATACAGATATTATAAAAACTCAACATTGTTTTCACTTTATGGTATGAGTGTATTTATTATAGACTAGGGAAACCCCTGTGTGCTCCTTCTGAATACGTAATCATGTTATGTTTTCTTTATAATAAAGGTGTATAATAATATCTCCAAAGCTAAAATGGAAAATAATGTTAAATGTTCAAATCAATGTATTTTGTATATTTTATAATAACAGTTACAATAAAGGTTAAAAGAAACAGCAAGGCTCAGGTCTACACTTTAATAAAAATATAACCTAAAAGTTAGAAATACAAATTATCGCTTCAAAGTTTGAAATCAGGTGTTAATGGAAATATTAAAGCAATCAGCTGTTTTATCTGTTATTTTATTCAATTGGTTGCTATGGTAATAAATGTAAATACATTTGAGAAATATGTGTTGGTTCATCAGTCTAGGCCTAACCTAAGAATTTTTTCTGGCTAAATGTACAAATATTGAAATAAAAAATGTTTTTATCAAAATGAATTACAGCTTATGTTACTCAGGGATAGTGAAGCTTTTTATTAGTAAAACTATTTTTTCAATCGGTTCAGTAGTTCCAGAGATTACCCCTATCTCTTTATAATATTAGTATAGATGTGCCTAACAGTTCCCTAGAACACTTCTCTGAATGAATCTGTTCTCTGCTCTCTATATCTATGTCACAACCACACTAACCAATAAGATTACAGACTATCTGTTCTCATTGTTCTTTGTAGGCCAATGAAAATGCACCTTTTCTGTTCTATAAATGAGGAGGTGCCAATCAAATTCACTCATGTCCACTTTGAGCAAATGTTGGGAAATCGCCAAAAACTGTTTGTAAAATAACTTTTGGTTTAAATAAGTTTTTATTTGTTAATACAGGTTTGAATAACTCTAAATATATAACTACATACAGATTTTTTGATAAATTTTGGCTAATAGACCCGTAATTACGTTTTAAAATTTGGACATGTTCTTATTTGATTGGATTTAATGGACATGTTGTTTTTTGATTGAACTACAAATGGACATGTTTGTTTTTGATTGAATTGAAAACAAACAAGCTTCAGATAGGCCTAGTGTGTTTTAAATAATTACTAAAAGTTCAATGTTATAATATTTTATTAGCCTACTAAAAGCAACAGCAAAATAAGCATATTGATGAAATTGATCAAAAAAAAGGTAATGCCAGTGTCTTTGGGACATTTTATTTAAATGTGGAGTCCAACATCAGGTTCTAAACAGTCACAGTCATGTTCATCATTACTTTCAACTGGTAAATCTTGATTATTGATGATGGTATTGTACCATGATAACAACTCATTGTCTTGCCAGTTCTCGCCATACATGATAACCAGCAACGCCTCGACATCCTTCTTTTTTGCAGGTTTGATCGGTCTGCCAAGCGGAAGCACCTCTAAGTCTGTTGTAAAAGCTCTTCTACTTGACCACTTTTTCTTCTGTAGATTCTTGTATGTCTCACAGTCACTTTCAAATCTAAAGTTCTGAGCTGCTTTAACTGTAACAACTGGCACTTCACGCATTCTTTGATTCATGGTGTAAGTTTTCTTGATGAATATCCTTTTTTTGTCAGAAATCATGTCAATATTTTTAAAACGTTCAGACAAACTTTTCGCATTAGACAAAGTCCAGTCTGTGCCGAGCATACGCACTTCACCAACAGAACTGTACACGCTATGGTATTCTTCTTTTGTTACTAAGGTAGGGTGCTTTCTCAACAATTTTTCAACCCTTCCAAACACCCTGTCTGCTGGTAGGAAGCTATGTCCTCGGGCCGGAAAGGTAATCACAATCTCTTCAATTTTGTTTTGTGCAGTTCCTAAATAGTACATTAAGGTGTGAATAAGAATATTGTTCTTATTCTGCCCGCCGCACCCATCACAGAACAAATTCAGCCGTGTTGTGTTGCCAAAATCAAAAGTGGTTAAGAAATGTAGAGTTGCAGAAGATATTTCAGTTGATCCTCTTCCTGCCAGCTCTTCAGTCCATGAGTAAAAAACCGGATTCTTAGCACTGGAATCAACAATACAAAAAGAGTACAAACTAATTTGTCGTCTGTAAAATGCCTCTTGGATTTGTGTTTTGGGTAAAGGTTGAACTTGTTGCAGATCAAAGCATAAAGTGATCTCATTTTCCTTTTTTCCCCTTAAAAGGTCATAAAAGGCTTTAGCCCGCAGTTTATGTATTCTCTTTTCCATGACAAGTTGGCTGATTACTTGAACATCCTTATCATGTTTGGCCTTCTCCACTTTTAACTGGGTACTGCATGTGCTACATACATCAGAGGCCGGTGACTTAAAACCTATGTTAAAAGTATTAAAAACTCTCCTAAACATTGTCTTTTTTACTTTAAGATCTTCACCTACTGAACCATTGTATGTTTCCCATAGTTTTTTTATATTCAAGTCATGGTGGAGATAAATCCTCTTCGATTTTTTTCGGTTGTAGTGGCTTTCTTTTCCTTTCAAATTACTCAAAAAAACCCGAACTGATTCCTTCTTGGCTGCAGACTTTTTGCTCTTCCTATCACCACCCCTATTATCCTTTATAATACCACCCTCTTTAATTCTTTTGGCAATATTGTTCAACCTGGTTCCTTTTACCATGGTAATATGCATAAAGAATTTCTTACAAATAGAAATTACTTTGCCAGTAGTTGAAACTATAGAATATTGTACACCAAAGTTTTTAGGCTTTGATGTAGGCCTAGGCCTAGGCCTCCGTCTTTGCACATTCCTTAGGCTAATCCAGCTAGCTATAGTGGTATCTTGAATATTTTTGTCAGGAATCTTATAAAGAATATTTCGAACATGTAAAGCATCTCTAGGTCGTACTTTTTTACATTTCATAGTCTTATTCATAGTCTCACAAGGGTGAAAAACTCTCGAACCAGTCGGAGCACTGTATCTTTTGATCTTAGCTAAATGTTTAGCACTTACAGTCTTTTCCTTCTTGCGTGAACCTTGATTGGCTTCACCTACACTTACTAATCCCTCTTCATCCATTGTACACAAATTTAATTATCAACTTTAACATTAAACTTTGTCAAAACTGAACTTTCACACACAATACAAACAATGTTTACTCGCCAAACATAACCTCGAAACGTTACAAGCAATCAGTGCAGACACAGTCACGTGACTCAAATGAAGCGCTGCTATTGGCTGAGCGGACATGTTGTTTTTTGATAGAACTCACCTGTGGACAAGTTCTTTTTTGATTTGGGACTCTGATTTTCAACACTTAATTTGAAAGGGACATGATTTTTTTAGAACGAAACTGACTCAACAATACAATAGAAACCATCATGTACAATATGAAACAGCTGCTAGCTGAAATTTTTATTTTTTTGGACATGTGTGCATTTGATTGGCACCTCCTCAAATATGTTCCCGCCAGACATCTGTTATGCAATGCTCTGCCGTCTGCTACTGTTCTGCTTCCACTCCTTGTGTCAGTGTTCTCGCACTTATGTAAGTACGCTGGCGATGTGGTTGTACTGTATATTGTGAATTTGTATTTAAAAATAAAGCTGTTTAGCTTTTAAATAGTTAAACAATTTTACTAGAGTTGTTGAATATAATCTTAACTTTTTTTCTAGTTTACGATCATTTTACTATTTAATTTGTTCTTTGCAACAGGTTACCAGAAAAAAACCCCAAAAAAGCAGGTTACTATACTAAAATTATAACAACTTATTTTTAAAACGTAAATTGATATCGGCTTAAATTTATATAATATGCCTGGTAAATCTTTGCTTCATTTTGATTGAAGCACCCAGATAAAATTTTCATTTGTTGAGCATTCAAAATTTTATTCGAGAAATTTATCTGTTCTTAAAGAACAGTTTCCTAAAGTTGACTGTTCAGCACATCTCTAGTATTTATTCTAACAAATAAAGGAATATTTGTATATTGATACTTTAAAGTTAGAATCAAATTATGAGCACATATTAATGCTTTCAGTTTTTGAGGTTATGTTTCATTCTAAATGATTAAATTTGTCAGTAAAATAATATTCTTAGATACCTACTAATTTTTTTCATATCCTTGATTTTGAAGTTTAAAATCATCAGTTATTTTAGTTTAATTAGTTTTCAATTGAATTTTTGTGCACGGGTATGCACTACTGTATCGATTGGACTCAGTGTTGACAACTGACAGACAATTGAGGTGAAAAATGGGATAGGCTACTGATTTGAATTTAACAGTGAAATTAAATAATTATGAACGTGGTGACGAATGCTTTTAATATCAGTGACATGACATGTCCTTATGATAACAACCGTAAATTAAGTCTTGGCCTAGACAACAGCATAGGCGTAACCAGGACGACCGTATGGGGGGGGTTACAACAACCGGGGGGGGGGATTTCACCCTAAAACCGGTAAATCGCACGTTACGTGCGATCACTCCCGGCTACGACAATACATTTGTAACGAGTGATTATATCGAATATTTGACTCACTAAAAATCTTCTTATCCCAAAAAGACACCATTGGAAAGGTAATGTTTCAAACTTTAATTTTTGTATTTACAATTTCTTTCTAAAAGGGAAATTTACATACGTAACCATCGTTTTAGATTTGAGTTTTCTAAAAGCAAATGTCACGCGAATGAAATACGCCGAAATGACCGTTAATTTAAAGTTCTATGTCCCCCCCCCCCTACAGCTCAGCCAGTATTTTTTCTGAGTTATATCTATACACTGATGGATGCATCACACTTTCCCCTATCTAAAACTGCCATCCAATCAAAACTCTGACAAATAGTTCTAAAGTTGTGGGGCGTTTTGTTGACCCTTGCAATTGGTCAGTTTTCCAAACAATAAACAGCCTTACAAATTACACGTGATATCTGTGTGATAGAAGTATATTTTTAGACATATTTTGAAATGTATGTGTAGAGAATGCTTCAAGCTAATATTTCCTATGAACCAAATATGTTTTGCTCGAAAGGTTTGTTATCTATGAGCGTGGGAATGAGATTGACGTTCTCAAACCAAGGCTGTAATTTCAATTAACGGTTATTCCCCATACAGCTTCATATCCGACCTTTGTATACCAAAAATGAGTGGGATGTTTCTATATTTCTCCTCGCTTTTGTTATTAAAATAATTCTAAGTCAAACTCTTTTATGAAAAGATAATTTACAAGTATACAGTTCAATTCTTTGATTTATTCTCTATTGTTAAACTAATATTTCATTTTTGGGCATAGTATATTATATTCCTAAATTACGTTTCAAACTTGGCATTTGAAATTGATAAATATTTTTATACAGTTCTATTTAGAACTAAATACAAAACTTTTTTACATTTATGAAAAAATAAAAAATAAATGTTTACTACTTTTTAAGTAGATTAAAGTTGACTTTTACCTTTCGTAACTGAACATTTTTTGCTTCTTGAGCTAATAACTATGTAAATTTTACATCTATCATTTTTTTACTAGCATATATATATTCTTTGAACCTTTCTCTACAAAAAAAACTGTGAAACACTTTTGGATTATGGTTTATTTACTATTTTTGGCGAATTTTTGAAAAAATGCTTGCAAACGCCAAAAAATAAATTTTTGTTAACATTGCCGGTTCTAGCGTTAAATTAAGATGCAAAATAACACGTTTTAGGCTTCCCAAAAGTACTTTAAAACGATATAGGTATGTATAATTTTCCACTTCTAATTATTATTCAGGCCTACTTTAGAATAATTTAGAATAGCAACCATGACTCATCCCCCGCCAAATATTTCCGTGCGATGCCTCTAACCTCATAGGCTTGGATCACACGGCGTTTTGTTTTACCGGCTGTGGATTAGTTACCGTCCCCGCTCATAAAAAGCCTCATTGGGATTCATTTAACTGAAGTGTCTAGTTCATTAATCACGCAGTGTGCATTCTACACTGTGTTTCCCGATTTGTGGAACTGGAAGAAACATTTTTCAATTATTTAAGAATGTCGGTTTCGTCATTTGACGAACTGCACACGCGGCTGAAGGATAGTATTCTACGAAAAAAATACTAAAATAAGGAAAATTGGCATGTATTTGGTCACATTCGCCACTGTTTCGGCGGAGAGATGAAAAATCCATCGATTGTAATGGCAGCGAGCATCAGCGGCAAAAAATAAACACATCGTTTATTTTTCCGACGAATGTGTATGCTCTAATACTCTCCTTCGCGCCACTTTTGTTATGACTGCGACGGCAAATAATCTGTGGCGGAAAACGCCGTGTGCTGCCTTTAGAACACTATACTTTGATACACTACACTGCATCTATATAAAATAAAGTGTCAGTGCCCAACTCAACCAAAGATAATGTCAGCAATATATTGATAATTTATTGTAGCTTAACATTTGCATAAGTGTTGAAAACATGTTAGGTATTTTAATATAAACAAAATCCGAAATATTTTTTCAATGGGGGGGGTTATAACCCCCAAACCCCCCCCCCCCTGGTTACGCCTATGGACAACAGTATAGCTTAAATAAGAAAAATGGCCATACAACATGTAATTAATACAATTTAATAATTTTTTTTTAATTGTTACAAATTTATAAGGGTCTAAGAACATAAAAAAGGGAAAATAGTATTAAATATCAATTATATTAATTCAAACACTTGAGTGATTTTTAACTTCTTGTAAAATATGTTATTTTAAAGCCCCAGGTCAATATAATTTTAAAAAACTTAACTGTAATGCAACCTAAAGTATGCGGTCTACTTTTGGATGTCTTATAATTAATAAAAAAAGATTAATAAAAACCTAACCTAAAAGTTAGAAATACAAATAATTACTTCAAAGTTTCAAATCAGCTGTTAATGGAAATATTAGAGCAAACAGACGTTTTATCCGTTATTTTATTCAATTCGTTGCTATGGTAATGAATATAAATACATGTAGCCTATTCGTTCATCAGTTCTTAGCCTAACCTAAGATTTTTTCCGACTAAATTTACAAATATTGAAATAAAAAAATTTGTTATCAAAATGAATTATTATATCTATGTTACTCAGTGATAATGTGGCTTTTTATTAGAAAAACTATTTTTTCAATCGGTTCAGTAGTTCCAGGGATTACCCAGTATATTAGGGTAGAGTGAAAAAAACTACAGTTACCAGATTCGAAATAGAATAGTGGCAAAAAGTTGCCTTTTGGTCAGTTAAAAACCGCCTGAAAATTTCATTCAAATTGGTTAACGTCTTGAAATGCCCAAAACCAGCCAAAAATGTCATATTCTGCAAAAAAAAAACTGCAATTTAATTTATTTTTTATTGAAATTGTACAATGTAATAGTGACTAAAATATAGTTCTATGTGTATTTAGCACACTTGTAAAAAATAAAGTCAATAAAACATGGGGTTGAGGAGCCCCATAAAGGTTAAACATTTTCATTTTAAGGGCATTTCTCCTATTTTTACAGAACAGTATAACAAATCTGCTGAAATTATTTACTGAAATAAATTAATTTGCTGATATTTTATTTAAAATATCTTTAAGAAAATAACATGTTTAAATATAGTTTGTCTTTAAATATTTGCTATTATTTTTTTTGCGATGGGTTGTGTTGGCAGAACTGGCATCACAGCATTCTTTCAGTGACAGCTGTTGTCTAACACAGATTGTCTAATTACATTCAACAATGTGGTTGTGTTTTTAGTTTATGTTTGGCATATTCTTGTTGAGAGCCTATGAAACATTATTTACTGTTTTCCATACGTAGTTAAATCGATAAAATGTATAAAATGAAAACAAGAAATGTTACAGTCTGTCCGTTATTTGGATTTCCTCAGGATTTAAAAGGAACTTCGCTACCAACTTATAGAGAGGTAATGCAGGGTTATCTTTATAAAAGAAATGAATTGAAACCCCATGTAAATAGTAAAGAGCCGACTTTCAATGATATAGCTGAGAGATTGGCTGTTAAGTTAGAAAACATTTGGGATAAAGTTTCAATCCCTACTGTATCACATAAGAGGATTTTGCAGTTAATTAGAGCTTATCACGACAAATACCGATGTTTAATGAAGCCATATACGGAGCAAAAAAATGTTTTGAGCTATCAGGAAAAACTTAAAACCTTTATGAACAACTCCCTACAATTGTTTGATATTTGTAGCTGTAAATGTAAGGATTTTAACACTTGTTCTTGTGAGAAAACTGCCAAGGTACCCAAAGATGAAAGGCATTTTTTAAGTGACCAAAGAAATGAAAGGAAGATGGGTATTGGATCAGTTGATGTCGTAGCTTCTGCAAAAAAAGTTGAAGAGAGACAAACGAGTTAGGAATGAAAAAATCCGCATATCTCGTTCAATTTTCTTAGTAACAAGCAAACTTTTATGCAATCAACTGAAGATTCATCTGACAATGCAATGGAAGAGGACTGCTTTGCAGATAATGAGACTAACGTTCTAAGTAGGCCTACTGAAAACTATTGTTATGATACGGAAATTCAACCTGGCCATTCACATTCTCCTACTCATAATATAGGCCTATCTCCAACTTTACAAGTGAGATTAAAATTACCATATTTAGCCCTTGCATGCGACCGAACTGCTATGCTATGCTCACATCGGCTGTTTTAAAAGATGTGGGAATCATCCATAATGAGAATATTAGCTTGGTGGTAGATCGATCTAAGGTTCGTCGGGAAAGATAAAAAATGTGCATAGACTTACTAAAAGTTGACACTGAACCTGTGATTGGCTTCTACTTTGACGGGAGGAAAGATAAAACCATTACACGAGAAAGAAAAGGAAATAAGTTACATAAAAGAATTGTCAACGAATCACATTGTGGGCTCTAATTGCTGAACCACACAGTACTTATGTCGGACATATACTGCGATATCAGGAAAAGCCGGAGAGTTAGCAAGAGATGTTTTGCATTATTTGAATGAAAATAATATCAACTTCTCTCAAATGTGTGCCATAGGTTGTGATTGCACTAATGTAAACACTGGCTCCAAAGGTGGAATAATTCGTCACATCGAACTTCATCAGAATAAGCCTTTTCGATGGTTTATATGCAAACTCCATGCCAACGAGTTACCATTACGACATTTATTGACTCACTTAGATGGGGGAACTACTGGTCCCGAGGGCTTCTCAGGTCCTATCGGTAAACTACTAAAAGATTGTGAAAAGTGGCCTATAGAAAATTTTTAAGCAATAAAAACAGAAATACCAAAAGTTGATAATAAGTCTGATTTAAGCAAAGATCAAATGCTATAGAAGAATATGAGATATATAAAGCCTTTAAACACAACGACAGACAATTGCTTAACAACCAGTTACTATTTCAGTCCAACATATTGTACGATTCGGCGATAAGAATATCGGACTCTATCAACTAAACATTGAATTCAGTCAGTAGTCGTTCGACCGTGATTCTAAGTAGACGTCTACTCGAATTATATGTCATAGTTGTGTTGTGAGTTGAGTGTTTTTGTGTTGTATGTAATGTAACTTTTACTATCTGATGATGAAACCTATGTTTTGAAACGCGTCATAAACGTACGCTGAACGAAGTCACACGACGGATACAAGGTCAAATTTGTTATATTCTATTTGTGACTTGGATACTTATACAATGATTTTAAAATTACAAGCTGGTCAAGCATCCACAGTATTTAAGTTCCAGAACATTAAGATAAGCTTACTTAAAACAAACCTTAACATAAAATTCAACAAACATTGTATAGTTCACAATGTGACACCGAAATATGTTAACGTAAAAATTACTAGCAGTTCTAAAACAGCAATAAAAATAAAAGAATGCGCTGAAACAATGTGGCTTAAGCAAGAATTAAAATCTTTATATTCCAAAAAGGTCGAATTAAATAAGGAATTATATAAGGCCCATCTAGAGTTACTCAATAGTTTTCACCCAGCTATAATTACTAGTATAGTGGAGTTTGTCAACAACTACGTCAAGCTTATCTTAAAACGTACCTTCGATAAACAAACCCAGAAGTTTCAGAGTCTTAAAAACAAACAATGTCCGGAAGATAAAGTCCAGTGTAAACCATCGATATGTGTAAACATCAATTTTATGCTAGGGTCTCAAACTTAACATCAATTGACTTTGATAAAGATGAAATGGAAGTTCTCAACAAGGGTTTGAAGTACAATGTCCCTCATAACAATAACAATCATATAGTTCATGAAATAGTCAATGCCGAGGCTGTCATTAAATCTATACCGGATACCAAACTTCAGAACGGATCAAGAGTATTAATTAACAATAAACTTAATAACTGCCTGAAAAAGCTATAAAACAATAATAAACCGTACAATTTACATCATAAATTTTCACACGAACATAAATTACTTAAAAGTATTCAGGACAAATTGAAACGCAATAACGCCCTAGTCACTAAGGCTGATAAGGACAACACTATGGTCATAATGAATACAGATGCGTATATTTCAAGGGCGTATAAGTTCATTCAAAACAACAACATTGAAACTTTATTAATAGATCCAACTAAAGAATATGTCAAAACTTTAAATAGTACTCCGAGTGCTTGCACACATTTGTTCGATGTAAGCACACGCCATTATTTAAAACCCATAAACGCTCACACACCCCAATTCACAGGACTCCCCAAAATTCATAAACCCAACACACCCATCTATAAACTATACCACAGCACCAGGATACAGGACCGCCAAAATATTAGAAGGAATAATAAAAAAGAACTTACTTTTTAAGAATAATAGAAGTGTTTTAAGCAGCATTGATTTTATTAATATGGTAAAAAACATAACATTGCAACTTTTTAATGTGTTACTTACCGCCAGCAATCCTTTTTTTAAAGTTTTTCCTTCAATACATCAAAACTTCAATTTACCAAATCTAAGATGGTAAATAATGATGTTCAAATCAAATTATTTTGTATATTTTATAACAGCATTTATAATAATGGTTAAAAGAACCAACAAGGCTCAGGTCTACACTTTAATAAAAACCTAACCTAAAAGTAAAAAATTGTAATAATTACTTCACAGTTTGAATCAGATGTTTTATCTGTTATTTTATTCAATTGGTTGCTATGGTAATAAATGTAAATACATGTAATCATTCATCAGTCTAGGCCTAACCTAAGATTTTTTCCGACTAAATTTACAAATATTGAAATAGAAAAAGCTTTTATCAAAATGAATTCCAGCCTATGTTTACTCAGGGATAGTGTAGCTTTTTATTAGTAAAACTATTTTTTCAATCGGTTCAGCAGTTCTAGAGTACCCCCTACATACAAACAAAAATAGGGGTAGGAATAGGCTTCAATAAGAACATAGAATAGTTTCAGAATAACTATAAGGAATGTCTTGAAGAATAGCAGTTCACTGGTGAACGAATTTATAATCTAGATAAGACTGGCGTATCGAGACTGTTGTCCAAGTTCCACATGTTGTTGCAGAAACAGGTGCCAAGCAAGTAGGACAGGTTGTTTCTGCAGAAAGAGGGTAACTTATTACAATGTGTGCAATCATAAATGCCAGTGGTAATGCACTACCTCCTGTTTTTGTATTTCATAGGGCAAGAATGTATGAAGAGTTAATGATAAATGTACCAGAGGGAAGCATTGGGTTGGCAAATAGTCCAACAAGTGGCTGGATGACTGGCTTGCTATTTTTAAAGGTTTTAGAACACATTTAAAAAAATACACATTGTTCTGAAAAGGAACCGATATTATTCCTTCTCGATAACCATGAGAGCCATTGCACACTTGATGCAATTTTATTTTGTAGAGAAAATGGCATAGTTTTGTGCACCTTTCCACGACATTGTGCTCACAGATTACAGCCTCTAGATGTTGCTGTACTAGGTTTTTTTTTAAGACTGTACTTGCAAAAAAAGATGAATAATTGGCTTTTGAGTAATCAAAAAAAAACTATAACTGAACCTAAACTGCCAGGTATTGTGAGTGATGCTTTTGACAATACATTCACAAGAATGAACATGCTTTTATAAAGACAGGAGTTTGGCCCTTTGACACTACTACTTTCTCTGATGATGATTTAATGAGTTCCACTTTAGATGTTAATCCTTCCAACAATGAGACAAATCAGTCGATTGCTGTTCAGTCGACTAGTACCAATGCTGCAAATACTATGGCCGAATGTGAGAATGTGCTGGATAGTGGACTGACATTACCGTCAACAAGTGGTACTGCAGTTCCACCGTCATAACCGGCTACAAACTCTGCGGGAGTAGATGTGCTTGTAGTAACAACAGAAACTGTGAGACCTTATCCTAAACTTGTGAAAGTAAATGATGGCCAACCAAACGAGGGAAGGAAGAAAGGTAAATCAAGAATTCTCACTTCAACTCCTGAAAAGACCAGAATTGAAGCTTTAGCGGGTGAAAGAAGAAAGAAAATGGCTAAAGTAGTAAATTCAGGTGCGAAACCTAAAAAGTCGAAAAAAATGCTATATAAAAAAAACAGCGAAGAAGAGGCTGTATGAGATGAGTTCAAGGAAAGCAGCGATGAAAACTTTGAATTCTCTTCTAGTGATGTGTCTGAAAACAACTCTGATGAGGATATGGACCTTTCTCCAGAAAAAGAAATTTCGATGTTCAAGAAAAGAGTTGCGTTCCTCTTATAGATATTGTTTGCCAACTCCCTTATCCAAAGACATCTAGAGGAACTGAAAGAGCAAAAAGACTTTTAACTTTTAATTTTAAGAAGTTTTTCATGGGATAATTTTTAAAATGCAGATATTTTTTTCATTCATCAAAGTGTTTTCAATTAATTTAATATTGTGAATATTCAGTAAAATATATTTTATTATAATGTAGGCCTACAATGTGTTTATAATAAAGGGCATACGTAACATTTTTCTGTGCTTATTTAAAATAAAACTGCATTTACTGTAGTGGTTTAGTAGGTGTTTTAGAACTTGCTCAAAACTCCCCCCCCCCCACCCATGGGGCAGTATTGAACAAGTAAACATACTTAAACAATTTCTTCGTCGTCAAAGTCACAAAAAAACACAGAACACAAAAAGAACATAAAATTACACAAAATTGTCTTACGTTTCGCGAAGACTGATAAACACTTCACTTCTTCAGAAACCGATATACTGCGTGCCTTCTGGTGGATGAAGGCCTGCTAGACGCTTACTACACCGTGATGTCACTGACAAACCTTGTGTCTTATCAGTTGTGCTAACAATGTGGGGCTGAACAGCTGGGGGAGGGGGGTTAATCAACCTGCAGATCTGAATTTTTCCCTCTATTTCATTTTTTATTAAAGGGATATAAACATGGGGAAATGTATGTCGATTGATACTAATTGTTTTTTACAACCCAGTGTCTCATTTCCCATTCCCACGTTCAAAATTGTCAAAGTTACAGACCAAGCACCGCATATGAGTGGCAGACTTTCTTACATACTGATACCAATAAATCAAGTCTTTAAAATATGCTAGTACTTCAAAATTAGCAGTTAAATAACAAAATAATACTGCCACAAATATGCGACGTCAGTCTATTTCAATTAAACCAGGCGTAGCACATTTGCGGCAGCAGTCTGTGGATAGAAACTGGCAGAAAATTTTTAGTATGGTGGTAGCGAACGTGTTAAGGAGAGAAAAGCAAGGAAATGTGCTGAGTACGAAAAAGTTAATGAAGCACTTTATCAGTGGGTTCGGGTGCAATCAGAAAACGGTTCACCTATATCGGGGCCTATAATACAGGACAAAGCACTGAAATTTTATGAAGTATTGAACAAAGGAGAGCCTGTTTTCACGGCAAATAACGGTTGGTTAGATACATGTCAAAAAGCTCAAAATTTGCGGAGAAAAATTATCCGCCGACCCCAACAAAGTGAGTTTAAGATGAACATTCATGAATTTCTTGAAAAAGAAGGGCTCTCAGGAGATCAGATTTACAATTGTGACAAGACAGGCCTTAATTTTCGCATGATTCCAACTAAAAGTTTGGCCTTACGAAAAATCGGCTCCAGGATATAAAAGAAGTAAAGAGCGGGTTACTATTCTTGCGCGTAGCAATGCAGCCGGAGAACACAAGCTTAAACTTGCCTTGATCGGAAAAGCAAAAAAGCCAAGAGCTTTTAGAAATATAAAATACACAAACAATGGCTTTGATTTACCTGTTTGGTATAGAAACCAGCCTAATGTTGGGATGCAGGAATCAATATTCAAAGAGTGGTTTCTCAGCATTTGCACCTCAGGTTGAAAAATGTTTAAAGTCCAAAAATCTTCCAAGAAAAACAGCGCTTGGACAATGCTTCAACTCATCCTCATTCAATATATTGAAGACAAAGAAATAAAGGCAATGCATCTCCACCCTAATGTGAGATCATTTCGCCAGCCGATGAATCAAGGTGCTTTGAAGAGAAGATACCAGTGCAAGCTTCTTTCGTCTTTAGTATTATCCACGGAAATGGACAATAGTTTGATTGATACAAGTTAAAGCTGTCTGATTTACTAGACATCATTTACTAGATCACTGAATCTTGGAATGAACTAAACAAATTACCATCGTACGCTCATGGAGAAAACGTTTAGATCATTTAGGCAATTAATTTTTTGGAGGAGTGGATAAGACTGAAAATTCCGAGTTGGTCGATCTGACGAAGAAAACTCCAGGATGTGAAGAGAATTTGACGGATGACGTTAAAGACTGGATTAAGAGCCAGTGAACCATTAGGAGATTATGAAATTGTTGGAGCTGTGAAGCTCGAGACACGGTGGAGGAAAACGATGATTCACACGACGACAATGAAAGCAGAAAACAAGAAGAAAAGTTGAGCCACAGTAAGGGTTTGAAATTAATTCATTGAAGGAGCCTTGTTTTATTTGGACCAAAGAGGATCGTCTGCAATTGACATTCTCTTCCTCTGGCGACTTTGTGACGAAGCAGCCAAGAGTCTAGTTAAAAATGAACGTCAATCATCTTTAACCCTAGAACCGGCAGCTTTAACGAAAATGGATTTTTTGGCGTGTGCAAGCATTTATTCAAAAATTCGCCAAAAATAGTAAATGAACCCCAATCCAAAAGTGTTCCGTAGCTTTTTTATAGAAAAGGGTTAAAAAAATTTATATATGCCAGTAAAAAAATGATAGATGTAAAATTTACAAAGTTATTAGGTCAAGAAACAAAAAATGTCCAGTTACGAAAAATAAAAGATCAACTTTAGGGCTACATAAAAAGTAGTAAACAATTTTTGTAATTTTTTTGATAAATGTAAAAAAGTTTTGTAATTTAGTTCTAAATAGAACTGTATAAAAACATTTAACATTTTCAAATTTCTTATTTTGAAAACACGAGTTTTTATGTTCCTACTACAAGACTGTTATCAAAAGTATGCCAAGTTTGAAACGTAATTTACTAATATATGCTTTGCCCAAAAATGAAATATTATTATAACAAAGTGTAGAGAATAAATGAATTAATTGAACTGTATATTTGTAAATTATCTTTTCATAAAAGTGTTTGACTTAGAATTATTTGAATAACAAAAGTGAGAACAAATATAGAAACCTCCCGTCCATACAAACTATACGAGAAAGCCGTGAAAACTCCTATGTCTACCCATGTTAAAAAGTACGTTAGGGTTCAAATTCAAATGTAGGATGAGAACGTAATAACAGTCACTTTCCCACGGTCCTACACAACAATCTGTTCAAACAAAACAATTTGGTTTACAGGGAAAGTTAGCTTGAAGCATTATCTTTACAAAGATACCAAAATATCTCTAAAAATAGAGTGTGGTCACACAGATATCACGTGTAATAAGTAAGGCTGTTTATTGGTTTGAAAACTGACCAATTACAAGGGTATACAAACCACTCCATAACTTCCCACCTATTTGTCCGATTTTTGATTGGATGGAAGTTTTGGATAGGGGAAATTGTGACAAATCCATCGATATATTGGTTTAACTAAGAAAACCTACTGGGCGGGCTGTAGAGATTGACGAAAGTTGAATCATTTCGTTATGTTTTGTATGAATATTCGGGCGCCGATTGATTTGTAGAAAACTAATAAACTGCAATGATGATTACGTATGTAAATATACGTTTTAGAAAGAAATTGTAAATTCAAAAATTAAAGTTTTAATCATATCCTTTAAACGGTGTTTGCTTTTTTGAGATTGAATAATTTTTAGTTGGTCAAATATTCGATACAATCACTCGTTACAAATGTGTTGGAATGACGGAACATTATGTACCGTCTGCCGGTTCTAGGGTTAAAGAGTTTTAACAGCACTTTTTTAAATTTTTTTATTGTGTAAGAATTCTATTGTAGTAATTTTTACTTTCTCACTATACTATAGTATAGAGAAATTATA
>JAGFPH010001765.1:162360-181254 GCA_018207615.1 Philaenus spumarius | reverse complement strand
ATTTTGGGGTAGGGGGAGAAATGGTCGGTTACACCAAAATTCATTTCCCTTTGTCATATAAAGATACCCTGAAGCTCATTTATTTATTTCTACTTGTTCCACAGATAAGGGGGGGGGGAGTAGGGTGGCACACCCTGTATATTGTGGTAGGTAGTGTGAACAAATTTAATGTAAATGTGATGAAACTTGAAAATTCTACATGCGACTGTAGACACAGCTGTCACAATTATATACTAAGACCAGCTACAGATGTCATAAAAAATGTAAAATAATGAATTACATAGTTTTGCTTTAATTACATGCCTCCCTTAACAATTTCCCAATTTTAATGTATTTACAATTATCAATTTGTAAACAAAATCAAGTCGGTGCATACGTCATAAAAAGCATATTTTATACAATCCCAAAAATATAAAATTGTTGTGAAAAAGTTAAAATTCATCAAATATAAAATCGTCAGCTAAATCTAAAAACATAGCGTGAACATTATAAGTACTATATCAAATTATCTTAAAAAAGTTCTCATTTTAATCACATAGAAATTTATGTGGTATAACTAACAGTCAGAGAATAATTATTTATTCAAATAAATGCCTACATATGTACTGTTGAAATGATAAACCACGACCCTTCAAAGAGCGGAAATAAAAGCAAACATTGGGAAATCAAGCCGACAATGGAAAAATAAGGATTACATGAATTATAAATTGCGCCACACAGAATCCAGTATTGCTTCTTTTGTACCACAATTTTCCGATGGGTTCATTAGCGAAACATTTATAGGGAACGAAATTACACAAAGTCTGCTGCCGAATCTGTTAGTGTATACAATTTTAACTTAATGGTACACGTAACTGAGTTGGGTGAAAATGTACCAAATATCGGAAAATAATAAAAATCAAAAACAAGAGTTCAACTTGGTGTTACACTTTTTTAATTTTCTTAGGTTTACTTATTTCTCAAATTAATTGATTTTACTAATACAGTAAAACCCCGGTTAACCAAACTCGGGTTATCCGAACGCCTCCGAAATAAAAAAAAAATAGAACTACTGTATGTACAATATTACATTAAAAAAAAATTAGAACCTTTTTCTACAACTTAAACATCTATTAGAAATTAAATAGCGGCTTTAAAAAAAATGTGCCTATGTCAAACTTTGAACTCAGTTTTCTCAGAACTAGAAAAATGTTAGAAGTCACACACAAAAAGTTGGTTGAAAATAGGGAAAAATGTAATCTCCAGATGGTCCCGTCAAAGTTGGTAGAGGGAGCTCACTTCAGGAACACTGCTAACTCTCCCATCCCTCCTAAGACCATGACACACACGTTTGGAGGGATGCAAGAAACAAACAAAAATTACCGAGTCTTTTGAATGAGTAACTCATACGGTACAAACTATTAACCCTACAATTAAAAGCTAAAATTGGCCAGCTCGTTTTTAACGTTTTGCAAGCATATTTTTAAAAATTCGCCAAAAATAGTAAATGAACCCCAATCTAAAAGTGTTCAATAGCTTTTTTGTAGAAGAAACTTCAAAGAATTCAAATATGCCACTAAAAATTTGTTTCTTTTGAAATTGTAAAAGTTATTAGCTCAAGAAACAAAATATGTTCAGTAACGAAAGGAAAAAGTTTAACTTTAGGCCTACATAACAAGTGGCAAAAATTTTTTTGTATTGTTTTCGTAAGCGTAAAAAAGTTTCGTAATTTAGTTCTAAATAAAACTGTATAAAAACATTTATCAATTTCAAATTTCTTATTTTGAAAAAAAAGTTTTTATGTTCCAAATACACGACTCCTAACAAAACTAGGCCTAGATTCACACTTAATTTACTAATATATGCTCTGCCCAAAAAAGAAATATTATTATAACAAAGTGTAGAGGATAAATCAAAGAAAAGAACGGCATACTTGTCTTTCCTTAGTTGACAAAAGTGTTTGAGTTATCTTTATTTGAATAACAAAATTACATCAATCTAATGAAACATCGCCGGTCTATATACTACGTTTAGAAAGCGTCACTTGAATACCGTGGGAACCCATGCGCTAGACATTCTCACTAGACTGTCCTAATTATGTACTTTTAATTGTCGTCTAGACAAACAAAAAACAGGTTATTTCTAGATCAATTCATACCGTTAGAAAGGTCAGTCCTTTCCCTACAAAATGGTCCAAAACAATCTCTCAAAACATTTGATATGGTAGGCGTATTATCGCTTGACAAATGGGCCGTTTCATTGGTTGAAAAACTGTGCAATCGCAAGGGTTTACAGAAATTCTTGGAATAAATCGTGTAAAATAGTGACATCCGATTGGAAGGCACCATTAGAAAGATAAAATCTTGACGAATCCAATGGTAGCTTTATAATTTCGATATAAATACTTCAGTAGGTGGGCTTAGACGTTGAAGAAGTGGGAAATAACAGTACAATTGTATGCAGATTCGCGTGCGGAAATAGCTGTAGCATAATATACATATTTTAAAACGATGATTAAGTATGTAAATATAAGTTTTACAAAAAAGTTGTAAATACAAAAATTAAAGTTTAAATCATTTCCTTTCCAATGGTGCCAGTTTTATCACGATTGGATGATGGTAAGTGGATTAAATGATCGATTATGCAAATTCTCGCTAATGTTCGAAATGGTTGCGTTCTGCGCCTGAGAGAAGGTTATAAATGACCTTCTGCCGGTTCCAGGGTTAAGTACAGTATACTGTATATTGATGTACCGTAATCCTAAAATTAACTTCATTCAAAACTGTAGTGTTAGATGTTCATGGCTTAACCGAAAAAAATTTTTATCCGAAACGTTTTCCCCTCTTTAGTTTGGTTAACCGGGGTTTTACCGTACTGCACGACTTTTAATTTTTACTAGATTCTAAAAGAAAAAAATGTTTTTTAATTAATCCGAAAAACAATTTTTGTTAAATAGTTAGTTGTGAGCACTTTAAAACATTTGAAAGTTAGTAGGTTTGTAGTGGATAAAATTCTTCAGGAATTACAATAAGTTATTAAATTATTTCAAAATAATCTAGGAAAAAAGATTAGAGCATATAAAGCATTCAACTTTATACAACTATTTTTATATTAAAATTTAAAATACTTAATACATTTTTATGGAAATCAAGATAATACATAGATCAACAATACCCTTACATGTATAAAAATAAAGTTTGGAATATACACCAAATTCTAGCAAAATAGCGTCAACCAAAAATTTACCCGCCTGCGGTCACACACTCGCTTTTTCTTAAAACTAAGTAACATACACATACGCTTAACTGTATGATGCATATAAACATATATTTATATTTTAGGAATGAAGCAAACTATTATCACAGGAATGTATGTACCATTTTTATAATATATTAAATCTAAAGAAAATTACTTAAAACTGTTGTTACAGTATATTACGAAGCAGCGGTCGCAACCTGATCAAACGGGAATGGTGTAATCTGATAGATAAAACAACGGTTGCAGACTCGAACAGGTTTTATGTGGCCATAACGTGGTAGCGGAACAGAGTTAGCACTGCAGCGTGCGCAGAATACCTGCAAATAAATAACTTTGAGTTATACAGTAACAATAGCATGTGTTCTGGACTTAACATTGTTTTGCTATTTAATGAGATTATATGGATCAAGACTGATTACACACAAGGTTAAACTTACACCCCCTCACCCAATGGTTCATTTGAATCATCTGCCTTCGATAACATCTTGGCTAGTTATAATGGCTAGTAATTGTGGCTAGTCACCATGGCTAGTCAGTATGGCTAGTCAGCATGGCTAGTACAATTCACTGGACTGCAGCTTACCAAATTCTTCGTTAGGCAAACCAGGTGATTATTTTCAGTACAATTATTAATATTCGGTAAAAGCAGAATATATTTCTTCCTAGGTTTCATGCAGTCATCTGACACTTTTAATACAGAAGTAGGTTTTTTACACGCTTTAATTAGTTTGACCTGTGTGTAACGGAATCTTTCAACGTAATTTTCACCAACTTAAAGACGTCTGATTAACTTGAAAATTTGCACACGGGTCGAGGACCGGATAATTGACATACCCAACTATATTTTACACACATAATTTTAAATCTGATTTATAATTTAGAAAATAAATTATAGTTTGAAAACACGCTTTAATAGCAAACCAAACTAAAAAGTGGAAAATAATTTTTAAGTATGAAGAGTTTCTTTTCTACTGCGGTAGAAAGCCCAGTAATTCATTATAATTAATTTTATTGTAAAAAAGCTTGGGATGCTTTTTAGTATATTTTTATAATAACTCTACTTTCATAAATAGCTACCAATAAAGTATTAGTAAAATTTGATGTCAAGCACCCCACACATTATTACAATAAAATTTATTATTTTAAAAATATTAAATTCAATTATAATGAATTACTTGACTTTCTACCGCTGTAGAACAAACTCTTTGTACTTAAAAATGATTTTCTACTTTTAAGTTCGGATTGTATTAAAGTGTTTTTTTTTGTTTTTTTGGTTTTTAAAACTATAATTTAATTTTCAGTTTGGTAATAAATGGAGATTTGGGCGTTGGCCTAACCTTGGTTAGCCGACTCATTCTATCATCGAGAGTCTAGATTTCGGTGTGAGGTTAGCCGACTCATTCTATCATTGAGAGTCTAGATTTCGGTGTGAAACATATAGTTAAGATTTATATTATTAATGAAGGTACTTGGTTGAACTCCATTTTTTGGTAAATTTTAGTCAAATTTACATTGCATTGAATAAAACTAAAATGCTGCACATTTGAAAATACAGTAGAGTCCCACTATTCCGAGCTAATTGGGACCGAACACGGTTTGATTTGACGGGAATTCGCAATAGGTGGATTTCATAAATAATATCAACGTATTGACTTTTTAAGGCATACGTTCTTGATGCGGCATACGGCAGACGCTGCAAATGCTCTTAACCTCGCCTTAGTGTAGGTTTACACCATCCGTTTCTTTCCTTCCGTCGCGTTACGATTCCGTTTTCTTCTAAAAACGGAAGAGAAGGGATGGGTTGTTCGAACTGTCCGTTTTGTCACCACGCAGTCTGTCCATTAGTCCCACGCAGTCTTAAAAAAAAGATCGAGGAAGAAATAAAATTACTTCGAGATAATGAAAACGGAGGAGAAAATGGATGAACGCAACCGGCAGGTGATAACAACACTACCACTTCCTAGATGTTGTATCTTACCCTACCTTCTTTCTGACGGATCCGGTATCCGTTTCACCGGACACTTGTTGCGGTAGCTTCCTCCCTGCAAAACAGATGGAAAACGTGAAGGAAACAAAACCGGACAATTTCAACAAGCCCATTGGAATTAATGTGCTGTCAAATATCCGTTATACAAAACGCGACGGAAGGGAAAAAACGGATGGTGTGAACCTACACTTACGCTACGTCGAACAACGCGCTTTATCAACACCAAATGAAGTTATGTTGATGCGGCGATGGCGGAACATTGCATCCTCAAGTCGGAACAATGCTCTTTGTCATAAAAACATTACCGACTTTACTTCTTAAGTGTTTGTAAATTAGTTATTTTTTTTGTGTTTAGCAGTGATTAAAAATTATTCTACAGAATTGTATAAATGGAGTCGACATGTACTGTAAGTAACCAGCTTTCATTCCAATTCGGTTTCAGGCGTTTTCATCAAGCTTAGGTTCTAAGTATACCTCAATTTAACTTCTTTGTATAACAATACATGTACGTTTTTTCACGATTGTCTTTTTAATTTCACCTACGATGTAAAGAAACATCATAGGTTAAGTTTTTAAGTTTAAAAAATCAGCATTTTTCTGAACTCTTTTCGGAATAGCGGGATTCAACTGTAGTACTGGACTGACATACTAAAACATTTATTTTACATTTTAAATTAATTATCGAGGAAGTTTAGGCCAAGATGTTTGAACTGTTTAACTTCACAACCGATACTGCCTACATAGTTGGTCTTACCTTGCCACAGTTCCTACAATGATGCCGCCTTCGTATCACAGTAAAAGCTGAACGGCAAGACATACATGCCGGAGCTGACTCATCCGGTAGCCACAGCGGGGCTGCTTCTATAGATCTCCCATTTCCTGTTCCGCCCCACATTAAAGCTTCTTCACCACTTTCGCAAATGTCTAAAAATTAAACTTTACTAATTAGAACAAAAATCCTTAGTATTTTTATAAAGCCTTAAATCTATTCAAAGTTATTAGTTGTTAATTAATTCCTACATTAAAACAAACAAAAATATGAAAAAACTCACATAGGCCACCTTGATCTTTAAAATGTCAGTTTTAATAATCGGTTAAGCGCAAAGAAAATATTTGAGTGATACTTCTCACCAAAGTGGCCGGTCAATGAAGGGGGTATGGAGAACATGGAGAGGGGGGAAGAATTTGACTTTGGAAATTTGTTGGGCGTACTTAGGAGGTAAACATATTAAAAGTCCCCGCAACTACTCCTGACGCTTCATGGAAGGAGGGGGTAGAAAGCCCCTTTTTTCAGATTTTCGCTTAGATTCCAAAACTGTGGGTCATGTAGAAAATCTGTTAAATTAACAATTAAAGTTGACAATATTTCTTTTATGAATGTTTCTAATAATTTTGTTCATATCTGTTACAGTTTTCGAGATATTTGCTTTCAAAAATCAACAATATCTGGAAAATTGATTATCTCCTTTCGTGAATGACTTTTTAACTCCTCATCCTTGCATTATCTTCACTTACCATATAGTATATATTAAAAACCCTTAGGTGTAAATAAACAATATAGGCTACTACTCGTATAGGTAGCTATGAATAACGAAAATAACAAAAGTACAGTTTAGTACCGAAAATCACAAAATTTAGCAAACAATTTCTAATTGTCATAACTTTTGACCTGTTGAAGATAAATTAATAAAAGTATATATGCTTCTGAAGGAAATATAATTTTCTACAACTTCCTTTCAAAAAAAGTCCTTTTTTACGACTTTTCTGTAAAAAGGAAGGATGAGTTAAAAAGTAAAAATCGACGGAAAACGTGAGGTGATAATCAATTTTCCAGAAATTATCGATAATTGATAGCGAATATCTCGAAAACTATAACAGATGCAATAAAAAATAATAGAAAAAAGTAAAAATCGACGGAAAACGTGAGGTGATAATCAATTTTCCAGAAATTATCGATAATTGATAGCGAATATCTCGAAAACTATAACAGATGCAATAAAAAATAATAGAAACATTCTTGAAAGAAATATTGTCAGCTTTAATTTTTTGTACAACCACTTCCCCCATGTAGGCACGGATCCAGGAACACATTGGGGGGGGGGGAATACCCGGGTTCCGGGGGTATGGAATATTCCATACCCCCAGGGGAAAGGGGGTCAAGGAAATTGTTGAAAATTACTACAACCTTTAAACTGGCCATTTTACATGGTTTCAAGACTTATAAAATTACTTTTTTGATGAACAGTTTTGCCATACTTAAAGGTTTTTTAACGAAAATCCGATTAATTATCTTTTACGAACAGCAAACTAGGTTATATAAATAATATGACATACTTTTGAACATGTTTATTTTGCGTTACAACCATTAAACAAAATGTTCAACCATACAAATTGAAAAGGAGTTCTTTCAAATTGAACCTTGACTAAAAACTATTACTTAAAATACTTGATTTTTTTATAAAACAAAAAATAACCTCCTTTTTGATTTCTTAGCATAGTGATCAATCACTTTGTCTACGTATATTTGGTACAATGTCACGGTGTACATTCATCAGCGCTAGACCAGTCAACATCTCTTCTCCCATCCGTGAACGTATCCACGTCTTAACTCTTCCCCTTAAAGTAGAGAAAGACCGTTCTGCACTGGCAACGCTTGCAGGGAGTGTGACAAGAACACATAGAAGGGGGTTAATTGTAGGGAAAATATCTACGTCACAATAATCTATGATGGAAATTGTATTACTTGGAACTTGTGTCGATGAATCCCACCATTTCCCAAAACATTAATTTTCTTACATTTTTTTAAGTTTTGGAAGGGGGGGGCGTCTCTTGGACCCGTGCTTGCCCCCATGAAGCGGCAGGGGTTAAGGGCATAGACTTTTAGTATGTTTACTTCCTAAGTACCCCCAACAAATTTCCAAAGTCAAATGCTTCCCCCCTCTCCATGTCCTCTACACCCCCATTTTGGTCATTCATTGAACTGGACTTTAGAAAGAAACAACAAAAATAAAATACATCAATTTGTATATACAGCAATCCCTCGCTATTCGCTATAGGTTCCGACAAATTGCCGCGAATAACAAAACCGCGAATAGCGAGAACCAAATTTTTATAGGAAAAGGGGGGGATTATGTTCGTGATATATAAAAATTTTAAAACATTATGTACTTAATACCTATACCTATAGTTAATTTACATAAGATACAGACAGTCCTTGTTATACACAGTCCGGTTTAGCATTTGAGCTGAATTGTTTGGAGTGTAGAATATAGTTGATAATTTAATAAGTTATTGGAGCGTTGTTTGTCATCTCACTCTCCCCTCAAGGTCAGTGCTCTCATAACGGTACCTTTACCCATCCCTACTTGCTCTTTCATTGTCTGGGTTAGTCTATTTTTAGAAGTTAGTCATGTCAAGGTATCAAACTATCGTTCGCTGTCAGTAGCGAAAATATTGGTTACAAGTGATAAAACGTAGTAAAAATTTAATTTCTTCAAAATATTTTACTGTAATTTGAATTAATTCTTTAAAATTAATTTGACTTGCTGTACACTAAATTGATGTCTCCAACTAAATCACAGTATGCCATTGACCTTCATTTGCACAAGTCCACTTGTATTCACGCAGAGGTGTGTTGTAGGGAAATCCCATCTTGTATGTTTTGTTGTATTTGCGAGTGTTTCGCCGACGTGGTATTTATACAATGTTATTATAGAGTATTTTTTCTTTTTTTTAGCGACCGCGAATAATCAAAACGGCGAATACCAAGTCAGCGAATGTCGAGGGATTACTGTACATCAAAATAATAATATAATATAATACAAGTAATGTACGAACATATTAAACCAATGTAAGTACAGAAGCTTATCATTTACAAATTGTTGTATTCAAAATAGAGTGCATTTATTTTAAAACATCTGTGTAAAATAAATAGAATCGAGCAGGATAGCAAAAATTAAGAATCCTTTGCTTAAAGCCATCAAAACTATTTTCAAAGTAGCATTCAATAAGAACTTTCAGTGTCACAAAATAAAACATTGCAGTCATTTTGGGTTATTAAAATTTGAAAAGAAAACCATTTTAAATTTGTTAAAAAAATCAAAACAAAATCTTTTTTATAATTTTGTACTGATGTATATAAATGACAATGAGAAATTGCCTATAACGCAAATCATAATGAAACCGGTTTTTTATACTGGCTCCATGTTCGACTGTAAAGTGTCAAACCAAAATAAAGGTGTTTCCCTCAATCTATTCTGTCAAGTTTCTTCAGCGTTAATTTAAAGTTAACCGAGACATAAGCTTTGGAATAATCAAGCAAATTACTTATAACTTCAACCACTGCCACAGTTGATGATTTCCCCTTAGTGTATCTTCCTAAATTGCAATGATGTACGGCAGCCTATGTTGCTCAGTATGTACCGTTAAGAATGAAACATCAGTATTAGATAAATATTTTTAAGATTACCATATTAGTAAATTAATGATTACTTCATGATTAATCCAGAAATTATAAAAACATAATTAAAACAATTGTGTGCTTAAGGCTCGGCTCCCTACATTCAAAACGGCGAAGTTGGGTAGCAATTTCAATGTTAAATAACCAAAACATACCTTCACTATAAAGCATATTTTTGTACTGTTTTCGTCAAAAAACGAAAGATGTATTTTTTTTTCTTAAAGTAAAATAGATTGTGGGTGTTGATTGCTAAGGTTTTTTGCAATATCTCTTTTTGCAACTGAGTAAAAAATTAATGAAGTTTCGTATTTTTTACTATTTATTTCATACGTTTATGAAAACAATAAAACGGTTTTTGAAAATGTATTCAGCAATCAACATTCGCATATGACAGTACTTCAAAATGAAATCAAATTTTTAAATATATTCCACGAATTAACGGGAAAAAATGACTTATTCTGTAGCATTGCTCTTATGGGAATTAGATTCAATATGGCGGACAGGGTTGCGCCCCCTTAAGACCAAACGGGAGAAGTGTAAATTTCTATGGCAATATTCTGAAGAATATATTATGGAAATTATTTTGTGTTATTAAGCTGGACATCTGAATCAATTGTTTATCTGTCATTTTATTCAATTGGTTGCTATGGTAATGAATGTAAATACATTCAAGAAACATGTGTTGGTTCGTAAGTCTAGGCCTAACCTAAAATTATTTTGTGCGTTTAATTTTATGTATTTCTGATGCGTTATTATATAAAAATATTAGCTTTCCGCACTTCTTCATCAGTTACACTTTAACTGTGCCAAATTTGATACTCCTCCGTCCGTGTAATTTTCGTAACAAAGTTTTTGCTTCACGTATTAATATATAGGTACTTTGCTATACACGCATGTGTATATAGTAGAGCGTGACGGAATTGAGCGTTTCAGAAAATGCGTGACGGTAAAATCCGATTCACCGCCAGCAAACATGTTTTGGACGCGCACCGCCTATAAAAGTTTCCACTTCAAAAACATCTTACCATTGGAAATATCTTCGGTTTCTTCATCATCCATTCTTTCTTCGGATGCATTGATGAGGAAAACGCATTTTAGAATGTGTCGAAGATCCCCCGCAAAATTGGTTTGCAGCTGATCAGCGACACCGGAAATACAAACAAACAGCCGATGCACCAGATCTGCACTGGATCTGTAAACAAAGACGGAGTCATGGCATTGTTGTTAGTTTCTCATTAAAACTAGTTAATATTCAGATTTGAATGTTGTTAGCCAAGAATTAAAACAATATTATAAATAAACGGTACCAGGAACTGGCACATACTTTCTCACAAACATATTTAAATTATTAAACAGATTCACGGTGACTTGTAGGGTGGGGTAGGAGAGGTGATTTTGTATTAAAGTTGTTTTCCCATAAAAATCCATAAAATAACGGAAAAACCAACTTTTCTCAAAAACGGCTCGAACGATTTTGATTAAAATTTTACAGTTTATAGTACTTTAGGTTCCTAATAAACTATAAAATTTTAATCAAAATCGTTAGAGCTTTTTTTGAGAAAAGTTGATTTTTCCGTTATTTTAAGGGTTTTTATAGGAAAATTACACCCTTAAAAATAAAAAATTCACAAAAATGAAAAAAACGCCTGGAGATACCGTGGATTAGTACCTCCATACCAAATTTCATCAAAATCGGACGACTGGTTTAGGCTCTAGGTCTGATAACATCCACACAGACACACATACAGACACACATACAGACACACACACAGACATCACTCCGAAAACCACTTTTTTAGGTTCAGGGGGACTCAAAACGGATATTTCCACCAAAAACTCAAACTCGAAAATTTTGACGAATACAATACTTTCTCCATATACTATGGTATAGGGGGAGAAAGTAAAAAACCTAAAGAAATAGATTTTGATTAAATGTAGGGAAGTTAAAATTATTAATAGATAAGGCAGACAAGTTGAGCAAGGTAAAGACTCAAATTTAAGTTAAGATTCGATAAAAAGATAATAAGAAAAGTTAAGATAAGTTTAAGATTAAAATAATTATTTATTTGTTTATATTTAAAAGCAGCCGATATTGTCAAAGGAATGAGGAACAAAGCAACAGCCAAGGAAGTGATGAAACCAGTATGCGGACTATAGCCAATATCCATAAAGGAGAGCTTTGTTTTTAATCATACTAAGATGGACACCTTGTTGAATCAAACTTGTATAGTGCGTTGCACAAAGATGCAATTGTTTTTACCTGAAAAGGTGGTTTATTAATAAAGTAGATTAACTGAATGAAATTAATTAAATTTATTGGGGTCGTCAACACAAGTGAATATAATTTTGAAGTGATTTCTCATTAATGTGAGAGGATTGGAGGGGATATAACAATGTTTTACAATTATTTAATAATGGCTATAGATTAGTGATGTGGGCCGGGCATATGCCCAGTGGGCTGGTCGTTTAAAAATGGGCATATGCCTGGGCATTTGCCCAAAGCGATTTTAAGCGCCCAAAAACTGGGCGTTTGTAAAAAATTTAGTTTAAGGCAGTTTTAACTATTATATTTCATGTTTTAATAATTATAGTTCATGTTTTTAATCTTTAATTGCATTCAGTGCTTAGTTGTGTTTTTAAAATTAAAATTTTAAGGGAGAGGGCCATTATCAAGAGATAAGTTGACAAACAACTTAAACCATTAAAATAAACCCCTAAAACTTGTAATATTTTCAATGTGGTGTTTTAAATAAACATTTTATTGAAAAATTGTTAAATAATATCTAATTTACTAACTGCTACTTAAGCAGGTTTCTACTCTGGAAGTCATAAATGTGTGCATAAGGTAAATTTATAATGAATCAAGGACAATGAACAATTGAATTTACAGTTAAGTATTAAAGTTTTGTTAGTAAAAAAATGCTTTTTAACAGCTTTGTATTTCAATAACATGAAAAGGCACTTATAAAATAATTATTTTCATTTTGCTTTTATATGGTCCAACACTGGTTTAAAAAAAAATATATATATAATTATGTTTTTTATACAATCATTCATGTTTTTACTTAGACCTACCAATTTTTACCAAAAAACAACCAAACCAACTAACTTTTTACTTGAGGTAGATAGGATAATCAAGAATTAAGGTTCTATAGGTTATGACTACACATACATTAATGGATAAAATATATATGTATGTAATTTTTGAGTTTATTTTCCTTTTTTTGGGTAATTTACCAAAAAAACTATACTATTGAATTAAGGTTCTGGGAGAAAAGCCATAAGTAATTAGTTTAAGGAATTGAGTACGAAGACCTCAAGTATTGATTATGCCCATAATGATTTAAGACTGATTCCTCTTGTGTATTATACATATATATAATTCTATATATACATTAGCCAGATATTGTTAATAAAAACAAACCTATAAAGCTTATTTTCAGTCTAAATTATTTCCCCTTGTTGACAAGTAAGAGTCAACACTTATTACCAATAAAATAACATATTATACAAGTAATTAATTATTTTAATGTAGGCTTTTATGTAAATATGTATAATAAGAGGTTTAAAAAGTTATGTAGAAGAGTGGTCTTCAAATTAATTTCCATTAATTAGGTTTATTAGCCTTTAACTGGATAAACGCCCGGGCGCTTATGGATTTTGGGCGTTTTTTGGGCATATGCCCTGGGCATTTGCCCCGACATTTAAACGCCCAGGCGTTTTACATCACTACTATAGATAGAAGGTCTAGTACAAGTGAAATAATGATCTAAAATGGATGTTTAAAGGTATTATTAAGATCAGAACTTTGGACACTACGCATCATAAATGATGAAATCATAAATCATAGAAATGGTTGTCTGCCATCATTTTTTACTAACAATAGTTTTTGTATACAGTAGAGTCCCGCTATTGCATGCGCAGAGCCTAAGCTTGATGAAAACGCCTGAAACCAAATTGGAACGAAATCTGGTTACTTGCAGTACATGTCGGCTCCATTCATACAATTCTGTAGAATAATTTTTAATCATTGCTAAACACAAAAAAATAACTAATTTACACACACTTAAATGTAGGTTTACACCATCCATTGTTTCCTTCCTTTGCGTTGCGTTTTGGTTAACGGAAATTGACAACACATTAATCCCAATGGGCCTGTCGGAATGGTCCGGTTTTGTTTCCTTCACGTTTTCAATCCGTTTTGGGGGAAATGAAGCTATCGGAACAAGCTTCCGGAGAAAAGGATACCGGATCCTTCATAAAGGAAGGATTGGATACAACAGCTAGGCACTAGTAGTGTTGACACTTGCCGGTTGCGTTCATCGGTTTTCACTATCTCGAAGGAATTTTATTTTTTCTCAATCTTTTTTCAAGACGATACGGTACTAACGGACAGACTTCGGGATGACAAAACGGACAGATCGAACGACCTATCCCTTCCCTTCCGCTTTAGAAGAAAATGGAATCGTAATGCAACAGAAGGAAAGCGATACCTACACTAAGAAGTAAAATCAGTGATTTTTTCTGACAAAGAGCATTGAATCGACTTGAGGATGCAATGTTCCGCCATCGCTGAATAAGCATAACATAATTTTGTGTTAATGAAGCGTGTAGATCGACGTAGCGTAAGGCGAGTTAAAGAGCATTTGCCGCGTCTGCCGTAACAAGTCAATACGTTGATATTATTCATGAAATCCGCCTATTTCGAATTCCCGTTAAACCGAACAGTGTTCGGTTTTAATTAGTTCGGAATAGAAGGACTCTATACTGTACTTTTAAAATTAATTTTGTAATATTTTTGGAAGCCATTTACAAAAAATTGAATTTTTATTTGTTATAATATTGTACAACTTAATAATTGATATGTTTTAGAGAAGTCGGAATAATTTTATCTTTGTTTAATAACGATAAGCAATATTTAATCATGGAGTGAATCGAAGTATTCAACTGCCATGCTAGTCTACATTTATTGGCTTCCACATATTCATTTATAAAGCACTTTTACAGTGATCGAACCACCCCCTAAATTACGTAAACATAGTGTAATACAATGTTGTGCAATCCAGAGACGACTGTGATAGATTACGAGTGACTATAGATTGTGAAATCATCACAGATGACAATATGTAGTACATGCAATGAAAGAAACACAGATTTGTTTACATAATAACTTTGAGGTTAGAAAGTTAATTATTAAATTTTTTGAAGAAATAAGTGTTATGGGTTGAAAGTAATTGATAGTTGAACAACGTAATTAATATATTAATTCACATCCTACTTAATTTTTTGTTTAAATTTTTTTTTTTTTCAAGTTTTTGACTTTAAATTATTTAAACTTTGGACCTCTCACTTTTTTAACAGTTTAACTAATTATAATTTTATTTTGTAACCACATCGGTTACAAAAGCGTCTACCAGATAATATAAATTAAATTTCTTGATTTTTTTATGACTTTTTTATGAATCAGGTGATCTCATTTTCTAGCAAATTAAAATACACTAGAGTCCCGCTATTTCAAAGATCCGCCTATTTCGAACAGAGTTCAGAAAAAATACCGATTTTTTAAACATAAAAAAAAGAGAAATTAAAAAGACGTTTGTAAAAAAACATACATTTATTGTTATACAAATAAGTTAAATAGAGACATATACAGGGTGTCTTGCAACCATATGAACAAACTTTATCACGTTATTCAGCATGTCAAAAGAAACAAAAAATGTAATATAACATGTGCCCTATCTCATCCCGTTCTCGGTCTGTCTGTCTGTATGTTTTTTTACAAAATGCTTAATATTTTTAGAAGTAGAAAAGATATTGAGCTCAAACTTCGTACTCCTATTTGTTGTGTAATCTTTTATCACTGTACGAAAAATTTGAAAAATATTTTAAATATTTTCAAAATGGCGATTGTTTAGAATTTTTAATGTCAAATATCTCAAAAACCGCTAACTTTACAAAAACATTACAAGAGACAAAAAGGTTTACTTTTTTAATGACAAACACAATGGTTTTTTTTATTTTATCTGTAGCTCAAAGGACAACAGAGATATTGACACAAAAAGAGGAAAAATTTATTTCTTGGTAGTTGTCAACAATACCCAGAATTACTCCAGAAACAAAATATTTTAAAGTTATTTTGAGCTACAATTATAAGTTATTTATACATAATGTTCTGAGCACTTTCTGAACTGTTTCTACTGGTAAAAATAATGAAAAAGTTCATATATTCATAGGTCTGGAAATGATTCGTTAGAGAGTTACAGCTGGCGAAAAATTTCATCAGTGTTTCAGATTACTCACAGAAACGAATCCCTATTGAAATATGTAGGGCATTAATTAAGGTGTAAAATTTAATTTAATTTATGTAAAATGAGCAAATAAACTTAATAAAATAGGTCCCAGTGCTGTATGTAACTGCAGTAATTTTTACAATATTTAACCCAAAACGCAAAAATTTGGTCCCAAAAAAAAAAAAAAAAAAAAATTTCTGTAGGGTTTTAATACATTAACTTTGTGAAATGTGTATAAACATAAACCCTCGAACGTATTAAACATATCTTGTAGAGAATTTATTTCTGAAGATATTTGTGTAAAATAGGCCAATAAAAAACAAAAAATTAAATTAAAATATCTAGGAAAAGCATATCTTTAAAAATAAATGAATGAATTATAAAATATCCAACTTTTAAGTACAAATGTAACGGTAGTTTAACTAAGAAAATCGAATGAGAAATAACAACAATGTGACCATGTTTACAAATAAAAGTATTAGCTGTTTATTAATGGTGAATTATTTACAATCTTTGAATATCAAATTATTTGGTAACCAGTACAAAACAAAAAAAGGTAGATATTTTATAATTTATTTTTAAAGATATGCCTTTTCCGAGATATTTTAATTTAATTTTAAGTTTTTTATTGGACTACTTTACACAAATATTTTCAGAAATAAATTCTCTACAAGATATAATACGTTTGAAGGTTTATACCCATTTCACAAAGTTAATGTACTAAAACCCTACAGAAAACATTTTTTTTTTTTTTAGACCGAATTTTGCGTTTTGGGTCAAATATTGTAACAATTACTGCAGTTACTGCACTGGGACCTATTTTTTTAAATTTATATGCTCATTTTACATAAATAAAAATTAAATTTTACACCTTAATTAACGCCCTACACATATAAATAGGGATTCGTTTCTGTGAGTAATCTGAAACACGGGTGAAATCTTTTGCCAGCTGTGACTCTCTAACAAAGCATTTCCGGACCAATGAATAAATTAACTTTTTTTGTTATTTTTGCTAGTGGAATCAGCTCAGAAATTGCTCGGAACATTATGTAATCATCGTTTTAAAATATGCATATCGGGCACAGCTAGTTCAGCACGCGAATCTGCATACAATTGTACTGTTATTTCCCACTTCTTTAACAGGCAACACCATCTACAGAAGTATTTCTATCGAGATTATAAAGCTACCATTGGATTCGTCAAGATTTTATCTTTCTAATGGTGTCTTCCAATCAGATGTCACTATTTTACACGATTTATTCTAAGAATTACTGTAAACCCTTGTGATTGGACAGTTTTTCAAACAATGAAACAGCCCATTTGTCAACCAAGATAAGGCCTACTATATTATATGTGTTGATAGATTTCTTGACACCATTTTGTAGAGAAATGACTGACCTTTCTAACGGTGGGAATTAAACTAGAATAGACAGCGTAGAATGTACATATCTGGTGAGATAGCCTAGAGCGTTCTGCTCCCATGCAACTCAAATGACCCGTCTTATCTCGTAGGCGAAGTTCCATTAGATTGATGTCATTTTGTTATTCAAATAAAGATAACTCAAACACTTTTGTGAACTAAGAAAAGACAAGTATACCGTTCGTTTATTTGGAACATAAAACTGTTTTTTTTTTAAAATAAGAAATTTGAAATTGATAAATGTTTTTATACAGTTCTACTTAGAACTAACTTACGAAACTTTTTTACGCTTACGAAAAAATTACAAAAAATGTTTACTACTTGTTTTGTAGGCCTAAAGTTGAACTTTTTACTTTCGTTACTGAACATTTTTTGTTTCTTGAGCTAATAACTTTTACAATTTCAAAAGAAACTAATTTTTAGTGGCATATTTGAATTCTTTGAAGTTTCTTCTACAAAAAAGCTATTGAACACTTTAGGATTGGGGTTCATTAACTATTTTAGGCGAATTTTTAAAAATATGCTTGCAAAACGCTATAAACGGGATTTTTAATTTTAGCTTTAACCATGCCAGTTCTAGGGTTAACAGGGGTTTTACTGCAAACATATTCTTCTTAAATAAATCATTTTAAAAAGATAAAATTTACCTAAATTTAGCTCGAGCATCATTCCTAGTCGCACGTGCAGCTTTAAAAGCTTGAATTGCTAAAGCTACTTCTTCTTCATCCTGGCAATCAGAGTTAAATGATGAAGTTTCACTTGTCAAACTGCAGCTACAAAACAAAAGCAATAAATGAGATCTATCTTGCTAAATAGGAAAAGAGAATGTACTTTTCTCTTTAAGAAAATTATATATTTTCCAGGAAGAAAATGCGTTTTCTGCTCAAAGTAAATGCAATTTCATTAATCATTATACAGGATGATTCAGAACTACACGACAATCTCTCAAAAGCTCATTCTATAGCTAAAAATAAGAAAAAAAGTTCATATAAACAATATAAACATAGGCCCAAAAACGCTTCATTTTCCAGATGTCCAGCATTTTGTTTTTTGTACAGAATAATTCATATCTAGAGAAATGTTTGACTGATTGAGTTCAGACTTGGCAAGAAGTTTAACCTAACAATGATATATCTCAAGAAAAATAAGCGATTAAATCCAATCATGCATTTCAAAATAGTGGCTATTTGAAAATTTCAAACCTTAATTACTCAAAAACCGTACATTTAAACAAAAAAATTCAACACATTTTTTTGTAGCACTTTTGGTTCCCTATAGGATGGTTTCACGGTCAAAACAATCGGATGAAGGGTAATAGCTAAGTTAAAGATAATAACAGCTTATGTACATGCAATATTGTTGTATTTACTGTGTTGGCATAGGATGCCGGGTTGAACAAACCAATTATTACACAGCATATGTACAAACAATATTGTTGTATTTACCGTGTTGGTATAAGATGCCGGGTTGAACAAACCAATTATTACACAGCATATGTACA